>VZUI01069989.1:0-97795 GCA_013401135.1 Cettia cetti
TTTTTTTTTTTTTTTTTTTTTTTTTTTTTTTTTTTTTTTTTTTTTTTTTTTTTTTTTTTTCAGTTTGAACTTGCTATCTATAGTGTTCTTGGGTGATCCTAGATATTTTGGTAGGGAAAAATGATTTCCTGATATATTTTTCTCTGCACAGTTTATGACAAATTATCTTCTGTCCTCAGATGTCTTCTCCAAGCTGAAGAGTGTCAGACAAGTAATTTCTCCCAAAATGAAAGCCATTAATGTAAAGATAAAGGTTTCCTTTTATAGAGAAACCACATGGGCGTGAAAACTAGTGTGTCTGTAATTGTTTTTACTTGTGAAACTTCTGTGGATTGCCGGCTTTGAAAGATGTTTGGAACACATGGTAGACTCACTTTGCAGAGACCCTTTCAGACCCAGCTTGTTTCATGAGGTCTTAACCTGGCCCTGGGGGGGCGAATGGGAGGTGTGGGACAGAGGGGATGAGTAGGCATGGCTGCTATGGAAATAGCTCGTTAGGAGATGCAGCTTGCAAAAAGGAAAGTGAAGTAGCACCATTCCTCTTTGAAGCCCAGTCCTGTGCAGGCCAGTAGGCCTGGTGTGGTTGTGGGAAGGAAATTCAGCCCATCCCTCCTGTTCAGAGCACCGAGAATGAGATTGGTGCATGTGAAATGAAGATAGGGGCTTTTCTTGGTAGCTTCAAGTATGGTATCTGTCAGGCTTCACTTCTGTAGGTGTCTGCTTGGCTGATCGCCATGGCTCTGGTGGCAGGGCTGGTCCTGGTGCTAGTGTGCAGGGGTGGGAAGGCAGCTCAGGCTTTTACCCTAGTTTGTGGAGGGACTAACTGCCTGCTAAGGATGAGTTGGAGATTCTTGACTTTAGTTCCAGTGGGTTTCTTGCAGTGGTGGTAATGAAGATCCAACCTGGCCCAGTGTTGAGCTTCAGCAGATGGAAAGCTCTTAGAGTAACTAAATCTCCAGGTTTTATAGTCTCTGCAAATAATCTCATTTACAGCTGGCAGGACTGAGTATATATATCTATGGAGATAACTCTCATCCTTACAAATGACTAAGTTGGACTTCAGGCATTTGATTTGGCTGACAGAGTTAATCACTTCCTGCATTATTTTTCAAGACCAAGATTGTGTTTGTAGTTCTGGGGAGAAGAAGCCCCCATCATGTTCCCTGGGGGCAGTGGTGTGCAAGAGGGAGGCTGCCCATGCCTCTGGGATGGGGCTGCTGCAGTGCTAGAGGTGCTGCTGGTGAGGTATTTGGATTCTGTTTCAATTTCAGTTCTGTTTGAAGACAGGCCTGGCAAAATTACCCAATTTATCACATCTTTAAAAATGAACTATTTAACTTCTGTTTTCCTCAAGTAAGTTGGTCCAAAACCACACTTGGGAGTGCTATCCTGGCACGGGTGTCTCTTGAAGTACTATGGTGTCTGCTTGGATGCTGCTGCTATTTGCTGGATCTAGTGGCATTCATGGAGTTCTTAATGCCTTGTGAGCTCAACATAAGCTGTGGTAAATATTTGCATCTGCAAGCCCTGTAAAGGGAGAAGGCAGGAACTTGACTAGGTGTTGATTAAACCAGAGCTTAATGAAAATGGCCGCTGTTGTGTGGTAAGAGAGTACTACTTCATGGGTTTTAGCATCCCTTTTATACATACATGAATGCATAGCAAATGTGCTGGTAGCTGTTTGCAAACTGAGCTTGCCTAAGGTTAATGGTGTGTGTCATGAGTCTCCTGTCCCACTTATGAATGGGGACAGTTGTTGACATGACCTGTGACAGTGTGGAAACTAACATGCTAACTCTGTTACTGCTGTATGTGTGTGCCCTGCAGCTCTCAGGTGTTTTGTGCCCAAGCTCTTTGGTCTAGGACTAAGCTTGGAAGGAGAAGTGAAGCATTAAAGATCACCTTCTCAGAATCAGCTGGGCATCTCTTCTGTGAGTGTGCTAAGTTATGTGGGCAAATATGGCATTCCTCTATTCCTGCCTCTAAAAGTAAAACCACTATCCTATTTCATTGCTTTCTTCGAGTAGGAGACTTAATTTGATCATCTCCAGCTACTTTCAAGATTCTTCCAATTTGTATGTTGGTTGCATTTAGGCCCAGAAGTGTCCACTAGCTGAGGCTGGTAGCCTATTTGGGTGCCTCACTTCAAGGGTCTAGAACCTGAATTTTCAGGAGATACGAGGTGTTTCTTATGATGTGTGTGCACTTGCAGTATTGCAGATGTTGAGTCCTTAGGATCTGAAGCTTTATATGAACAAATCACTGTTAAAAGCAGAGGCTGCTACTATTTTGGCTTTCATTTCTTTATTTTTACAATGAAATTTTATGGTCCTGTCACATAGACCTTGTGAGCCACTAGTTGTTTTGCAAAAATCTATGAAAAGTTTTACAAAGCACATAAAGAGCTATTTTTGGTAAAAGTAAGCTGTATTGGGAATCTGGACAACAAGAGATGTTTGCTTAGCCTTGGCTGCTTCAGCTCCAGCATTCCTGACCCGAGTTGTGGTATGTCTGTTGGTTATGTATGCATAGATTCTAAAGGTAATTTTCATTAATGAACTTCTTGAAAGACATTCTCGTCTTAACCATGCTGTTCTGGTTTGGGGTTTTTTTTGCTTGTTGTACAGCTGTTGGTTCAAAGGTTGTTGCATATTGCATAACTTACTACTAGAAAAGGGGGGTGGGGGAAGGAACTCATTGGCAAACTTCCTTCCTTGTTGATTAAGGTGACATTAAAAGTCTCATGTTTAGGACTCAATGGTGCACACCATGCACTGCAAGAGTCTAATTCTTATGAATCATGTCAGGCTCATTGGTCCACTCTACTAGTTCTCTCTGAATATAACTTTGTCTTAATTTTGGTTCTACCAGTTAGTTATAAAATCATACTAAAATTAGAGTGCAGTAACAGATACTTTTTTTTTTGCAAGCCACTGAATATGCACTGTAGGATTTTATATATTTTACACATTTTAAAGTACAGATGTAATTTTAGAGTGAAGTACTTCTCCATGGGGTGAGTGTACTATGCTGTTTAAAAGCTTAGCTTTCAAATTTGCCTTTCAAATGTTTTTCAGAAACAAACTGACATGTAGACTTGTTTGCATCCCTTCTTTCTAGACCTTCAATTTAGGAGGTGTCATCTGGCAAATTTCAGGTCTGGAAGTAAAAACAGTCTCTTGACCCAGCAATTATATTGGTGAATTCCATTGAGGCTGACAATAGGCTTCTGACTTTTTGGATGCCACCTGAGTGTAAGCAGATAAGTATGTAAAAAGTACAAAATGAGGCATAGAAAAGGTTTCATCTTGTACCATAGGTGGAATGGTGGTTTGTGTGTTCTACCATGGCTTAGGCTGGGTATTAGGAAAATGGTCTTCACCCTGAGGGTGGTTGGGCACTAGAACAGGCTCCCCAGGGAAGTGGTCACAGCACTGAGCCTGGCAGAGTTCAAGAAGCTTTTGGACAATCCTATCAGGCACATGGTGTGATTATCAGGGCTGTCCTCTGCAGGGCCAGGAGTTGGACTCAGTGATCCTATGGGTCTGTTCCAACACGTGTTATTCCATGACTATTAACAGGTAATGGTTCTATACTAAAAGATTGTAGATTTAGTCTAGATATAAGATGGTTTTTACTGCAGGGCTAACGAAACATTGGCACATGTTGCTCAGACAGGATAGGTACTCATTCCTGGAAACATTCAAGGCTGGGTTGGATGGAGCTCTGAGCAACCTGATCTAGTTAGATGTCAGTGCTCATTGAAAGGGGGTTGGACCAGATGACCTTTAAAGATCTCTTTCAACCCAAGCTATTCCATGATTCTATAGGAAAATACATGCTCTAAGGAGCAGATCTGAAGGGTTTGCTGTATTCTCTGAGTGCTTCTGTGATGGAAACTGGGCTTTCCTTCACCTTCTGCTTGGGTGTTTTTAACATCTGCTGTTTTTAAATCATTTTCCTTCCAGGGACACTAGAAATGGAATTATGGAATTATAATGTCTTGAGCAATGCTAGTAACCTAATAGTGCCTTCAGTACTTGTTCTCTTGTGCTGCTAATTCTGGAATTAAATGGCAATTACCATGTATATATGCTGGTGCTATTTTGCCTTGCCAGCGCTGTGTTTTTAGACAGTGTTGGTCCCACACATTGACAGTCAGTTTTTTGTCCCCATACAGTAAGCTAGTTCACACTTTGTCTAATGTCTTCGCATAGCGGGAATTGATGTTGGTTAAAGCTCTCACAGAAGGCTTTTGTGTGGTGATATCTGAAAGCTGTCTTGTTGGAGCTTTTATCAAGGCTATTGCAATAAGGCCATTATCCCTGCTCATGGAAAATATAGATATTCGCAGAAATTTTTATAGCAATGCTTGGTAAGTGTCATGCTGGGACAGAGCGACAATGCTGGGGCAGTACAGAAATAATACCGAGGTGGCAGCTGTGCCGTGGCAGGGAGTTATCTGTCCTTGCAGACTTGGGGACAGGGTGGGAAGGGAACCCCACACGGGGCAGACGGAGGGTAGTGATCACGGCTATCGCAGGCACGAATAATCCTGGCTGCTGGCTCAACGGAATAAAGTTTTACTTTTCATGGTAAGAGTTTTATTGAGTGGCTCTAAGTAACCCAGATCTGAATTGCTGTATAATGCTTCTGCACCTCGTACTTTTTTGGGTGGGTTGGTTTTTTTTTTTTTTGCTTTCAGCTGTGTGGTATCTGTGACCAAAAAGCGTCTCTGGGGAGTTATGTAAAACTGCAAGTCTGCTGAGAGGAAGCTGAAACTTCACAACCCGGTTGTAGTACCCTTAAACACAAAATTCTTTAAGCAAGCAAAAAAGACAACTTACTATTTGAGGTGGGTGCAGGGAGGGCTTCAAAAATTATAATAGCATTTTCACTGGCTTCTTTGTCTCAACAGTGGGTATTTCACTGGGTTTATTCTTTCTTTCCCTCAGGAATTAAGGGTTAGAAAAAGTTTTTGGTTTTTTTTTTTTGGTTTTTTTTTTTTTTTTTTTGGTAAAATACAGTGTCCTGAAAGCATAAGCAAGTTGCTCATTTTCTTTCTCTGGTTCTTAATCATAAGAGCTGCCTTGATGAATTTTCCCACCTCAAATTAGCAGTTTATTTATAACATGCTAATGTTCTGCATGCCTGTTGGTATTACTGTTCTGTCGTGCTGAGCTGAGAATTATTCTCTCGAAAACTGACACTGCAAAGATGACATAAAAGAACATGAGAAATTGCCTATGATAGAGAAACATTCAGGTGGCTTTTGGTATGACTTGGATTCACTCTTTCTATAAAATCATTTACATTTCCTTCCTGATTTCTGTTGCTAGTCACATTTGTGTTCTTGGTTTTGTTTTTGCTTACCAAAAATAAAGAAAAATGCAGACCATTGGCTTTTGGCATCCTTGTTACCCTTTTGTTCCTGCTGGCAAACTTCTCTGTGATCATCTTCCACGCAGTGTCACCAGCTGCCTTCTTGGATTGTAGGCAGGGGAATGAGGAACTTCAGAGGGTGTTTCCCCCTTCTTGCAGGGTGCCTGTGGGAAGCCTCTTCTAGATCTAGGGGTTAGCAGCATCCTTCCCAGTGGTCCTCCGCTTCAGCTGCTCTGCAGAAAGATGGGAGCATTTGAAGCCCACACCGTGCAATGTGGGGTGTCTTGTGCATGGAAAAGCAGAGGGCAAAATAAAAACACATCCCATGAGTTTCTGTACTTGGAGCCATGTGCTTTGTAGGTGTTTACAAGAGAGATGGCAAAGAAAGATGAAAGATCATTTGGCAGCCTCCAGCATTGTTATGACCTGTTCATCTGTAAAGATGTTCTTCATGTTGCTCCTGGTCTTGGTGCACAGAAGTCCCTCCCTATTCTCGTCTTGGTAGCATCATGTTTGCTGACTATGTGGGAAGTGAACGCAACAGTAGTGAACAGGTTGTGTGCAGTTGGCTAGATATTAAACTTAGGTACGGCCTTCTGTGGGCAGAATTAAGTGAGTAGTTACAGAGGAATTTTTTTTGTGGTATTTGTATTTTAGGGGGACAGAAACCCCTTTTGCTGTGGAAGGGAATTTGTAGGGAATTCCAGAGATTGGCATATTTATTTTAGAGGAGAAAAAAAAAGGGAGAAGAGAAAAGGAGGCAAATCCCCCTTATTTAGAGCCATATGTTCAAGATACTATCCTTAGTGTGATTTATTTACTTGAGAATTAGGAAAGAGGGTTGCTAGGAAAAGTAAGATGCCTTCACTTCTTTCACCTAAAAGAATTTTATAAGGGTGATTACAATTGCCCTCCTTTCTCCCTTTTTCCTAGTCCTGGAGAATAATCAATTTAGCAATAAGTCAGAGCAAGCAGAAATGTGATTGCTCTCATCTGCAATGCAGAGACTAAGATGGACTCCTTTCTCTAAGGCCAAAAGCAGGTCTTTCTGTTTTGAAGTGAACCAAGAGTTATCATTATGTTTTCAGTAAGAAAGGATGAGAATTTCTTTTTCTTTCCCCTTAAGATTTGTGGAGTTATGAGGGGTTTTGACTACCCTTTCACTCTTTTGATTGCCTCAATGCCAGTTTTAAACCACTTCCCTACTTCCTCCAAGTTGTACTAGACAGGGATTATATCTGTTCTAAGCACTTCATTTGAAGTGGAGAAATGTGGCTTTCCCAGCTGTTTAAAAAGCTCAGTTGCCTCAGCATGTGAAGAGCAGGTCCCAAACTCTGTTCAACCTGCAGCAGAGAAGGGGGGAATTGCCTTCAGGCCTTGCAGGGAGAAAGGGCTCCCCAGGGAAGCATCTGTGAGGTGCTATAGTATATCTAGCTAAAAATATCAGGTACTTGAGCTTGCCTTATTGGCTTGTTGGATGGCAATACCTTGTTGAAATGGAAAAAGCCAACAGATCTGGAATTTTGTGTAACAGTGCAGTGGTGTAAGAGGGGTGGCATAAAGATCCCAGCAAAGATATTTGCCCACCAGAGCTACCCTGGCTTCCCCACTGAAAGTGCAAGTGTGGCATGCTTAGAAGATTAGGAATAGCCTGCTTGCCTGTAATGGTCCTGGAAGGTTTGCTTTCCTCATAAGAAGCTGACAGATTCTTTGTCCAGATTCAGCCCAGTCTCTTTGGTTAGTGTTGATCAAATATGAAAATGTATTGTTCCTTCTGCTGCAGAGTAATGCTGAATGCCTTCTACAGGTACTTCACCTCTCCCTGAGAGATGATGCTTTTTGTCCTCATTGTTGCTCTGTGTCGTCTTTGAGTGCCTCTCCATGACTGTGTGGGCACGAACCCCAGCATGGAGCAGGTGCAGTGATCTTTCCAGCCAGAACCTTGAATTTAAAGTGTTGTCTTAATGAGAAGGTACATTTTTAACTGGCTACATGCATCTCCTGTAGCATGATGAAATTGCATCAATATTTTCACTGTCTTTTTATCCAGAATATCAATTTCAGTGAAGTGTTTTTTTAAGTTCACTATTAAGATCATAAATCTTAGAATGCAGGCCAGTGAGGTGACTCAGGTAAAGATTGTTTTAGAGTCACAATATGGAATTTTTTCACCCTAACAAGGGAAGGTGGCAGTTTGAGCACATGCCAGTTTGCCTTTCCAGAGCTGTGATACAGCTGAACCACAGTGGAAATCTGGAACCGTAACAACACTGCATATAGGAAGTTGGACTCCCTGCATTTAACCACAAATGTGGTCAATGTTAGGAGAAGCAATAGCAGAGGGGAAGAAAGGTGGTTGTATTTGATTAGCTTTTTTCTCTCCTTGTTCTCTGCTGTAAGGAAAGAGTGATAATATTATTAACTGATGGTTCCAGTTTCTTCCTTGTTACACTTTGAGGATACCCTTTTAGGGTAGATATGATAAGACTTGTTTTCAGCATTTTCAATTCAATAGTCACATGCCGTTAAGCAATTGTACTGCTTGATATAAACTGTTGGGTGTTTCTGAAGACAATAACATAGAGAAGAGGATTAAATATCATGACAAGATCCTTCAGGTGGTCACTAACTTCATTCAGGGATTGAAATGCAAAGCAATTCAGTCATGATGGGTTTCTGCAGGAGGTTATTAAGGGATAGAGGTCCTCCCTTTGGTCCTCACCATTGTGCCCTAGACCAACATGCTGTATATTCATTCAGTTCAGCAGCATGAGAATGGCTGTCTGTCTTGGACACTAAAATATCCTGGTATTTCTTATCTGCACATTCTTGGAAATGAAATGTAATCCTCTCACAGGCTGAGTAGCCTTAATTTCCTCATGGGATAGGAAGGAAAGGATGATTTGGGAACCAGATCTGTGCTACTAAAAGTGCTTCCTGTGACAGAGGGGATTTCCTGGAGCTATCCTGGGAGACCCTTTGGGGATGTGGTTTCTCAGTCAACTTGCAGCGATCCAAGTTGGTGCTACCACAAATAGGGTCATGCTGCCCTCCCTTCTTGCTTTGGCTCCTGCCCTGGTACTTCTCTGTGCTTGTCAGACTGGGGACTGCTCCAGCTGAAAGCTAACACTGGCTGAGTGATTAGTTTTCAGCACAGGGAGCTCCCTGGCCCAGCTGGCTGCGTGGTTAGGGTGGAGGTGGCCGGCAGAGGCTGCCCCCAGCCATGCCCTCTCCCCACGCATGGGACACTTGCTTGGAGTGGCAGCAGACCAAGAGCCTCACTGTGTGTGTGACCTCAGCACCTCCTAGAATCCAGTGGAATGAAACCCTAACAGATGGCCCTGCAAGGAAATAGGCAGCTTTTGTGCCGCTACTCACTGCTTGTGTTACTGAGGGCGTGCAGCTGCTACAGCCTGGCCGGCAGTGCCCAAGGGCTGGAGGGAACTCGCACGCTCTCCCCATCTCCAGCTTTGAAGGGCTTGGGGGCAGCATATCTGGTTTGTGAGCACATGGAGGAGTAGCTATGGCTGAAAACATCTGCAGTCCATGGAGGAAAGCCATATTTGCATAAACTGGGAATCTGCTCAGTGCTGTTTGCCCCATGTCTTGTGCACTTGTCTTCCAGCCTCTGCCCGAGGCTCCCTTGTCTTCCAGCCTCTGCCCGAGGCTCCCAGGCTATGTGTAATTTAATTACTGTCTGATGGCTGGCACTGAAGTAGGTGAAGATATAAATGTAATTTGTGCCTAGAAGTTATGTATGTAGTGAGCTTGCAATACTGGAGGCCTTCTCAGCAATCTCTGCTACCAGGATATACCTGCAGAGGAAAGATTGCTGTGCTGCTCTGTCAGGTACAGTCTGACAGGTACAGCTCTAAACAGGGCTTTAGTATTACTGATTGTTAATAGGTGAAAGTAAAGGAGTTGTGATCTTGCATGAAAGACCACAGAATCCTTGGAGATAGCAACTAGGATGGCTTTTACAATCAACAGCTACGGCAGCCGTGGCCGAGGGTCTTGTGTTGTGTAGCTTATGAAGGTGGGAAGGCTCACAGGGCTTCTGCTCAGATGTGTGTAGTGAATGCCAGTCACATGCAAAGTTGGCCAAGGAAGGTTGAGTTTCATGGCTGCACTCACAGCAAAGTCTCCTTTCTGTCCTCAAATGGTGAGGTGGAGCCAGAAAGCACCCAGGGCCCTGCTTGTTCCATGCTATAGCAGAATTCTGCCTTTGTGACCAGAATACACTGCTGAATTTCAGCTTTGGCTTAGCAGAAATTGTATCATTGTTATTGTAAGTAAACCTCCACTACAAACTCAGCTAGTGTGGAACTCACCCTGGAGACAGCCTGTAACTCAGAGGGCTGTGAAATAAGAGTTTCACTTTAATCTGTTGTCTGATTTCAAACATAACTATTTTGTTATTGATTACTTGGGAAAAAGGTCTGATGTGTTTATCTCGCAATCCTTATGCGTGCTGCCCACTGCCAGTAGCCTCAGCTCTCCCCTCAACAGCTGCCAAAATTTCCATCTTTCTCCCGATATTTTCTTTAGCACCATTGTGCATTGAAACACTTGCAGGATAGCAATATGCTGAAGCTGTGTAGCATTTCTGTTTATCTTGGAAGTCAATGTTTTACACAAGGAGTGCTGTAAAACTCTGCCATATTTACTTTCTTGTATTTAATTCAATAAAATGTATTTACCTGAAGTGGACACGAAATTTCCAGTTTGCGGTGGAAAGTGTAGGACCGGGCTGCAGAACTCGTTCCAAGTCAGGACAGAGTGCGTGAGGGCTCCTTGCCAGTGCAAAGCGTGGGAGGAAAGTCGGGAGTAAGATGACTCTTGCTGCTATCATCAGCAGGCCCCTGTTGAAAGGGAAGGAATTATGGATGTCAAGGCAAGACTACAGGTTTTTGTGTTTTCTTGACTTTTAGATTTCCAAGACAAACAGATGACTGATAAAGCAGGTTTTGTCCAAGATTCTTTGCTTTAGCTTGGATGAGAACTCGCAGTCTCAGGTAGAGATGTAGTCAAGTTTTCTTGGGTAATCTTAGCTTTACAGTTTGATTATAGTTTGGAATTAGGGTTGGGAAAACAATTAGTGTAGAAAATGAGGGTTTCTATGGGAATCTATCACGCTTAAGGATTTTTAGCACTCAAGCAAGCCTGTGGGCTGATGGGGGCTTCCCACGGCTACCTCAAGTTACCTTACATTTCTCCTCCTTTTAAGAGAACAAGGCTGTCCTCCTTCCTATCCATATATTGTTGAGAGAGGGCATAGTCCACAGGCTATTTTTATTCCTATTCCTTTCCATAATTATATGTAGCTTTTATAAATCTGTCTGGATGGAAAGCTCTCGTGTACTTTTGAAGGGTTATTTGATCTAAATTTAAGGATGTCTCATGTCCAGTTGTGAAACTTGCTATTTCAGTTCGCCCTACCTACAGCTTTTACTAAAACAAGAGGAAAAGGATGAAGAGGAGAGACTGAAAAGTGTATGTGAGAGGAGGGAAGGATGACTCATAAGTGGGACTGCATTTGAAAATTAAAAGGATCAAGGTGTACTGATCATGAGAGAAAACGTTATGGCTTCTGTGAAGAAGGCACAATTAAACCATATGGTCATTTATCTTCTGAACAGATTAAAGTATGTTTGGGGAGGAATCCATGGGCCTGAATTGAATAGATAGATTTCTTCTCTCTTCAAAGTTATTTAAAGAAAGGAATTTTTAGTGCAGCCTTTAATAGGTTATATTTTAGTGCTAGATTCCACTGGAAGACTTCCCCAGACTTCTGGAAAATCCCATTTAGCTGTCCCTGGCCTACAGGATAGTTCCAATAGCTGCATGGTTATACAGCAGTACAGGTACCAGAAAGGGAACAAGGGGGAAGGCTACAGTACAAAAAATCAACTGGACTTTCTCTGAGCTTTAGGCTACAATGAATAGAAATTAAAGCTCATGAACAGATGCACAAATTTCTGCTTTCAATCCAGGTGTTGTCTCTTTTACCCCTCTGCTAATGTTCTGCTCTTCCAGCCTCGTGCCAGTGCCCATAAAACTTCCAGAATACTTGGGATGGCAAATAGTCTTGAAATAAACTTTTCTTTAGGGTTTAAGTTGTGTGCAGTTATGAGGATGGAGTTCTTCCCTATACAGTGCTGCAAAGAGTGCTTGTGGTGTTCCCAAAAGTGTTTATCATCAGTATCCCACAGCCAGCTTTTCCTACCTTCACCCTTCTCCTGCTGAAAGGTAGAAGTTAACAAAGCTGTCTGATGTGTGAATGGGGCTGATAGAAAATATGTTTAATTTTGTAAAGCATTTTGATTAACAACAGTAACTGTCAATATGAAATTGGTTTAAAAAATTGGCTAAGTGGCAGGAAAAGAGTCCTTTTGATTGATTCCAGTGAGTATTTGCGCTAATCCCAATACTGTGGAATGCTTTTCATCATTGTTGCAGAAGTAAACAAAAAACCTGTTACTGATACTAATTGCCAGCAGAATAATAAATGATAATAGAGCTCTCACAACTTGCTCTGTAGGCACATTCAGACACACTGTGCCTTTAATATGGCGAAAGGCAAAGTTGTATGCCAGAGCACAGGGAGTGCAAGCCATGCCTTATGAAAGGGGGCCTGTATCCTGGAAAGCAGCCCTTCTGGGAAGTCCGTAGTGGAAAAGCAACTTCACACCCGCTTCCAGCACAAGACTGAGAGGCGATGGCACTGAGGCTTGCATCCTGGCACGTACCAAAAAAAACCCAAACGAACAGGAGTGGGGATACTTTTGCCTCAGTCAGCAGTTTCAGTGTGACTGATACCTAAAAAGCCATGTGATTCAGTACTAGTAAGGGAAAGATCTTGAAATTAGAAGATGATGTTAAACAGGGCAGCATGAATTACTTGAGGTCTGAAGAAAATGCCCTTCAGTGCCACTTAAGCAATATTTTGCTTATGAAATTAATATTGAGGAGTGACTTGACTGATAGGAGATACAGAATTGGGGGTGGTAGTTGATACAGCTGATGGTTCCACTGCTGTCCAGAGGGACTTTGACAGGCTTAAGGAAGGGGCTGACAGGAACCTCATGAAGTTCAGCAAAAGGAAGTGCAAAGTCCTGCCTCTGCAGAGGAATAATTCCAGTACCAGAGCGGGCTGGGACAAACCTGCTGTAAAGCAGCTCTGCAGAGTGAGATGATCCTTTCCCTACGCTCAGCCCTGGCGAGACACAGCTGACACGCTGGGTCCAGTTCTGGGCTCCCCATTATGAGAGGACATGCTGGAGCAGGTCCAGTGAGGGGCTATGAAGGTGGTTAAAGCCTCAGAGCATCTCATATAGAAGAAGAGGTTGAGACACCTGGAGGTATTTAAACACATGATGGGAGAGAGTGAAGAAGATAGAGCCAGGCTATTCTCAGTGGTGGCCAGTGAGAGGATAAAAGGCAATGGGCAATAATTGAAGTGAAGAAAGTCCATTTAAACATAAGATTATACAGCGAAGGTATGCTGGAACAGGTCCCTTAGGCTGTGGAGTTGCATTCAATGGCCATATTAAAAACTCAATTGAATATAGTCCTGAGCATCCTGTTTTAGTTGCCTTCTGCTTGAGCAGTGGAAGGTGGACTAGATGATCTCCAGAGGTGCTTTCCCACCTCAGCCAATCCCTGAGATGATTCCGGTGTTAAAGGACTTCTTAAGTTCTTGAGCACATGGAGAATTTGATATTGAAAGCTTAAACAATGCAAACTCGAAGTGGAAATTAGATTTTTTTAAGTGAGGGGAAAATAATGAGTTTATGCCTTCAAGTTTTGACACAATGACTGTTTTGCTGTAATTTCTCTGTAGACTTATGCTCTGTAATTTCAACTCTGAACAGCTTTGAGGTTAACAAACCCTTCTACTTGCTTTTTGGTAGGAGCAACTGTGTTTATGGTACTTCCTGACAGGTGCTTGTTCGTCACATTTTCATACCAAGATTCTAAAATTCCATTCTTATCTTTGACTACAATAGCACAGTAACTAGGGTCTGTGATATGTAGGAGGTCATATTAGAAAGTCAGATTCTTTTCTGTCATCAAAGTGTAGATTAGAGAGAAAAATGCAAATTCACTTCATTTTAAAATTTGAGACTTCAGGGTGCTACGAATTTTTCTGGAGAAGTCATCTCAAGGTGTTTAGCTGAAGAAATATTGTAAAGAAGACAAAGTAGAAGGGACAGATTTTGTCTGGCATGGGTCAGTTTTCACACAGGTTCAAGTCCTTGCTTGACTGTATGACCGAAGATTTTCTGCTTCACCAAAGCCAAAAGGGATAACTTTTGAAAATATCCTATATAATGTGAAAGAGCAGCAACTTTAGTGGTTTTTTTCCCCTGGAAAACCGTCTGTTTTGGTTGTTGTAAATTAGGCTTGTAAAATGTCTTGTAAATTAGGCTGTCACATCAGTTGTTTTAGATTGTCCTCTGCATGACAGAATTTTCCTCAATGTGAAAAAGGAAATTTAGTCTACCAACACTCATTCACTTCACTTAAAGGCCTGCTGCCATCTTGCCTTTTTTTTTATTCTTTCTCTGTCAATGGAACTAAGTAAAACTTCCTATTTGAAATCTGTTTGTCATCGTTTTGCCAGCACTCTCAGGTTGTTCTGCTCCATGGTGTGCTGATGGATTGATAAAATACTGCCAAGGTAGAATATGCATCACAGTGAAAGCTCAGTGGATTAGTTGTTCTTTGTGACATTACACAGCATTTAAAACATCAGGAGCTTGGCTGTCTCTGTGCCATTTCAGCCATGTAAGCTGTTGTCAAACTGACCTGTGCAATAAAAGTAAATGCAGCAGCTGCCTACCTTGATGTGGGGAGGGAGGAAGTCATCAGTTTCTAGAGTTTAGCAACACAGGCGAGGTGAAAACCACGTTCAGTTGGTAGTCGAAGGAATGTACTGTGATGAGAAGCCTTCTGATGGCAGTACCAACTAAAAATCTAGGGTGGAGACTGTCAGCCATAACTGGGGTCCTTGGGTCCCTGCTATCTGAGATTCTCTCCCTTGCTCTCTTGTAGTCTTTTATCTATTTCTCTGATTTTCTGCTAATCCGGAGCCTCCTTTTCGACTGCTTCAAGGAGTAGCTGCCTTTGGATATATAAACCATGTTTTCCTGTTACTTGGGCTCTTATTTATTTTTGTCACTCTGAAATTTGGTATGTGGAAGAGGTTATTGTGTTAACTTCATCAACGTTATGTAAGGATTTTTTTTAATGCAATGCTGGTAATTTAATTTTTGAAACTATACCTAATTAACTTGTGAATGATAAATCCATCTCTTGTGTAAAGTCAACATTATAGTTACTTGTAGGTGCAGAAATAACTTATCTGTTAATCTGTTTGAACAATGTTGAAACTTCCCTAAAGTGAACTGATACTCTCACAATTTACATAAAGTACAGAGCTATTCTGTATTACAGTAAATGTTTAGGACCCCATGTTATTGTCTGCTTCTGTAAATGCAAGTCATTGCATCTTGCCTGTGTTTTCTGAATGTTTTTTGTCAGCTTTCACAATGACCTTTGAAAACTAGATAATATTTTTATCACCCTAAATGGATTCAAAGTCCGTTTATTACTTTTGGGGAGTCCTGCTATATGCTTTTATACTTGGGGGAACTAGGTTAAGAAAGTACTTCGAAATAGTTTTGCTGCTTCAGATCTGAATTCTCATTACTAATCACATTAACTGAAAAAATAGATAGACGTAAGAGCCATTGTACCTCAGGCAGTGTACTAAAAATATGGAGTCAAGATTGGTGTTGACGTTTTTTAAGGAAGGATTCACCTGCTGAGTGTTTAAAACTTTCTACCTTCTAGTTTGTAGCTTTCTGCTGTAGTCTCTGAAGTGTTTACATATGTATTCTTTTTGTCATTAATTTTTGAAAGAATGTGCAAGTTTGTTGATTCCCTGTGAATCACCTCTCTGTGAGTGAAGTGATGCAGTCCCTTGGCACTGCTCTGGTATAACTTGGTGTGGGTATTTTGTATGGAGCACAGGAAGGTTTGGGATGCCAGGATGGGACATTGCGACCTGCAGACGTGTAGACATGAAAGCTTGCACTCCAGAGACTTCATTTGTGAAATTCCACAGACGTCATCCTTTCTTGTATGTATCCTGTATTCAAGGAAAACAGAGCTCAGGATGCTGTGGCTTAGGCAGGCAGTTTAGTGAGTGAACTTTGTACAGCAGGCCCAATCTTACACCATTACAGAGCACCTGCACTGAGATAGCACTGGTGTGGCTTTGGAAATGCTCCTCTTTCTCCTTGCTTTTCACTTTGTATGTGTCCAGTCTTATTAATTACATCTTTCTAGGGAGGTTTATCACTGTGTTCTGTATGTTTTGTGAATGAGGAATAACACTTTTCCTGATTCCTATGTCAATGTATGTGCTCGGAATGCTGCTGCTAATTTTTAACCTGTTTATCTAATGCTCCATGGCATTTACTGGAATTTCCTACGAGGAAGTTCATCCTATTATATTCTCCAGCTAGCAGTGTCCTTCCTCCCCCAGTCTCAGGGCTTGTTTGTTTAATAGACAATTTGGCAGAAAACTGACAGTGTTTGAAAGTTTATCTTTTTTAAGTAGCTGTGCTAATTTCCACACAGAGTGGAAGCCACTCAGTGAAACAAATCCAATTGCAATCTTATTTTGCAGTTAAGGGTTTTAAAATAAAAAATTAATCCTTAAATACTAAAACAAAGAATATCTCTAGGATGTATTTTGAGAGTGATTTGCTTTGCAGCAGTTTTTCTTTGGGATCCACCGTAAAATGATAGTAAAGATTTTTCCCTTGGTCCAGTTCAACTTCATCATTGCTGGTCAGGAGGCTGAAAGTCTCCTGAAGGGCTGAAACACTGCAAGCAGCTCTGAAGCCACATGGAGATGTGGCTCTGTCATACACCATGTGAATTGAACTATTGCTTCCTTACTTGGTTGACTTTGATCTCAATGGGTAACATAAAAAGTGGACGTGTGTTGGTGGAACTGTTACATATATATGCAAACAAAGTAATGACACCAAGAAGTTTCTTACCTGGCTGGTCTGCTGTCACATCCTGTCCCCTCTCTGTGTCCCATCATGTTCCCCACTCCACTGCTTGCCATGAGTTTGCAAGTTCAGCATCAGGCCTGTTCTGTGACAATCTTGTTTTCTTCAAAGGGTGTGCGCGTTGAGAAATCACTGATGCCATCCACAACTGAAAATCCCCGAGCTCTGCTCTGGAGATAGCAGCCTTGCTGAGGTGGTGTCTTTGGGAATGGGGGTAGGCAAATGGGCTGGTAGGTTTGACACCAGTTTGTAGGAAGATGCTGGTATTAGAGCCTGTTATTGATAGGTCTGGCCTTACCACCCTGGCCCAGGCTATGCTTCCTAGGGAATGGGAGGGAAATGATCCTGCTGCATCCAGACACAGCCCCAAAAATCTGTGGTCAGGATTCCACACCCCAGATGCTGGTGTTAGTCCAGCCATGCTTTTGTATGTGAATGTTGGCTGTTTGTCGTGACATTTTCCATGAGTTTTGTCTCCACAGCTCCCACCTTAACCAAGCAGGTGCAGCTCAGCCCCTGGCAGCTGGTGGGATGAGGGAGTTGCATGGAGGTGTTTTGGGGTTTCCCAGAGACACACACACTCCTCACCTTGGGCAGTGTAGCAGTTAAGATGAAAACTGGGTGCAGTTTCCTGAAAACAACTTTTCATATTTCAACATGAAGTGGTAACTGGAGCTTTCAGCCTTAGTACGGTGCAAAGCCATTGCTTCCAGTAAGGTGTAATTGTTTCGTATTTGGTGGAAAAATTGCAATAAGAAAGATCTCAGATGATTCATTTCCTGTGCAGCATAGGTGTAATTCTCTTGGTTTGAGGCCAGAAACGTGGCTTATGCTTTGGTTTATGTCTTGCACAACCGTTGTAATGTCCTTCCTTTTTTAGTGCAAAGAAAATACTGCAGCAGTATAGGAAAACAAGATAAACTGCATGTTTTGCCACTGGCTACTATACTGAGTGCAATTCTGGTGGGGTGTGGGGCTGATCCCATGGTGTTCCGGTACATCTATGGGCCTAAAATGGAGTGATGTCAAACAGGGTTGTCCACTTACCTTGGTGTCAGAATTATGTTAGTGTTGGTGACTGAGATAATCTGACCAGAGGGCAGGCCAGGCCACATGAGATATCAGGATGAAAATCAGAGGTAATTATTATATTAAGATTATAATCCTGCTTCAGTAAAAAGGACGTGCTGTGCAGGTGTAGGGAGAAACCACTGGTTTTCATTGCTACATTTCAGTACTTTCTTGGTTTGGTTTAGGCCATTGTGTTTCCTTTAAAAACAGTTGAAAATGTTCTGTTCAGCCAGGCTTGGGATGAGAGTGTGAAGTGCTTCATTGGGGTGTCGATGCGCAGCGCCACTAACACGGGAGCGAGCTATCTGTGCTCCAATTGCTGAGCGTGCCTGAAAGCTGATGTACTCCTTTCTGTGGGTGTTAGAAATGGCTTTGTGGGATGTTCTTCAATGTCTGGGAGGCACTCATGGCACTTGCATTGCTTCTTCCTGCACGTTCATCCTGAGAAGGGAAAGCCGCCGCTCAGTTCCTCTGGCTTGGGTCCCATTTTCATAGAAGAATTTGCCGCTGAAAGTTGGCCACCCACATTTTAACTTTTTGGAGCTAAATAAAAGTTGTGTGGTTTCATCTTTAAGTGTTTACAGTTCATGGCTTCCTTGACTCTTGGATGCTTCTGAGGGAATCATGAAAATGAAAAATCAATAGAAATAGGATGGTTTAATTAGGCCTTGAAAGAAACTTCACCAGAGTAATGTATCAGCCTTCAGCCCTCAGTGTCAAATACCTAACGGGGAGGGGCATGCATATGATCAGAATGTCATTTAATTTGGTAATTGTGATGTGCCCCTTATTGAATTATAAACCAAATTAAGATATATAAAAGGGATTTTCTTTTAATATTCATCTACATTAAAAACAAACAATTTGACTAGCTGAATTAATAATTTCAATATAAGAACTAGAGAAGAATTTTCCTCAGTCAAAAATAAGGTGATAACTTAGGAAAGAAAAGCTGTAATAGAAGGTACTTTTTGGTCCTTTAAATACAGTTGCTGTTTTATGAGAAGACAATTTGGGGCTTTTGTGTTGGATTAGAATGATCAGGATGATTTCTGTAAACTGTGTTGCTTTAAAAAGATTCTTTAAATACAAGCTGTTTGTCACTCAGCTAATAATCCTGATGAATAAGTAGCTATTATTTCAGACTCCTGCCTTGTGTTGATTTTACAATGTATTCAATTTTAAAGCCACTATTTTTGCATGTCTTTCTGTGTTCTTTTACCTCAGTCTTATGAATGGCTATGACTAAAGCTGAATTTTGAGGTGATGTTTTCATTAAAAGTGCCATTCTTGGTCTTGTTTCTCTGTATGAGACTGCCTGCTTTTCATGGGGAAGTAATACTTCGGGAAGACCTGAGAGAACTTACAGAACTTCCCTTTTAAGGACATGCTTTGTCATCTTTTATGTAGAAATAGTTTAATTCCCACTTATTTCTTCCCTTAAAACTTTTCTTGAATGTTCTATACTGTCAGAGTTAACTACTGAAATCAAGGGTAGTATGGTTCAAATTACTGGTGTCTACGTGTGGACCACTGGGGTAAATATTTCTTCATGGAAGATAGAAATCCATCTCTCTTCCAGGAGTTTGAACTACACATTTTATTTCTGTTGAGAAATGAGGTGCTGGGTATGAAATGAGTTGTCAGGAGTTTGAAAGCAAGAGCTCTGGAACTCCTCTTGCATCTTTTTGCTGACCTTGGGTGTTTCTTTGCTTGTGAGCTGACCAGCAGAGCTGAGCCCCTTCCTTACTGAGAGCTCCTCTGCTTTCTTTGTAGCTCTCCCCATTTTCCAGTCTTCCCGAATGTTTGCCATGCCCTCAGGTGGGTGCAGCCCTCTGGCAGACACTCACGGCTCTCCACATACCAGGGTTTGTTCATTTGAGTGTATTCTAAATGCTCAGCCTGTATCCCTTCATTCAGTGGAAAGACATTTCCTTAGAGTATGAATATTTCTCTGAATTCACCCCAAGGTGTCTTTTTTCCTTTGCTTCCTCTCTTGTATTCCTTCTTCATCAAGCTCCAGTTTAATTTACCCTTTCATGTAATATATTTCTTCTCTGCAGCTCCTGACCTCTGGAACAGCTTTCTAGAGTTCATGCCTCCAGAACCTCAGCTTTTAAATTGTATTTTTAAGTGACTGCCTGATTTAGAAAATGTGGAAGAAAGCCTCTGCAAAGTATGTGGGGATTGGTAAAGAACCTATGCTATGGCTTCCTTGCTGCAGTCAAAATTTATCTGTGCTTGCTGGAAAGGCTTGCATCCCCTCCCCAGTAATATCAGCACTGTGGTGACATTACAGAAAAGCTGTCATTTTATCTGCCCCTAGCAATTGTAATATCTTTAGAGACTATGCCGAGCTTAGTCATCATCCCTTGCTTAACTTGCCCATCTTACTCCTAGCTCTGAGACACCCACAGCTGAGCCCTCAGACACATTTCCCTGACTTGCTGCTTAATTCACTGTCAGCTATCACTTAATACAAACAATTTATTCCTTGCCATGCTTGGTTGTTTCCAGTCTTCCTGTTTTTCCAGCCCAGTCAACCATAAACTGGAGTTTCTTTTCAGCTCCTCTTCCCATTGTTTTTTGGAGTAAGTTTTTATCTTCTGTCCCCATCTCAGCAGGCTTTGTCCCAGGTTACTTTTGTTCTCATTCTGAGGTCAACTTTTGTCCTTTTGTATTTAAATCAGACTGCTGCTCCTCAAATACACCTTGAATGCCTGCTAGGGCAGCAGGGGATGTGGATAGGTCTCAGGAGATGGGATGTGCAGAGCCTGGGAGGCCCAAGAGAGCTGTGACAGGAGTTTGAAGTGGAATTCGGTGCTTCACACTTGGAATAAAATGTGCTAACTGCACTTTTTCAAATAACTTTAAGGTTTTGGAGTAGAAAATATGCCCAACTCAGATCATTCTTCTGGCAAGTTTTATGTGATTGCTGAAGCCCAATGGGTGCAGCAATATTTCAGACAAAAGTTTTATCAGAAGGTAGCACAGGTAATTAATTTTTCTTAGGTCTGTCTCTTGCAAACAGTGCAACTAATTTGCATCCAGTAGTAAAGCTGAGAGACACATCTAGCAGGACAAATTTCAGTGTGCGTAATTTGGCAAAGTTATTCTCCATTATTTTATCACTGGAAAGACTTAGAGAGTGTTTTACTGCTTCTTCCCTCAAACTTAAAAATATAATTCTCAGAGAAACGAAGGCTTTGGTTAGATATTATGCAGTCGTCAAAAACTGCTGTCTGCCCTACCTGGGCACTGTTCTCTGCTGTCTTGACCAAACCGTGTGCTGGCTCTTACCTGGTGCTTAGCCCTTACTTGTCTGTTACAAGGTAACACTGAAATTTTTTCTTTATTTCTAATTGTTGCCAGTTTCTTTCCCCAAGAGTTGAAGTTGATTGCTGTGTGACAGTGAAGCTGCTCAAAGGTCAATCTGATGCCCCAAGGGGCGTGGGCGGGTGTCACGCTGCTGCTCAGCAGCTCTGAGTGCAGGATCATCACGCGCAAGGGACATCCCGGCAGAAAAATCATTTCTGTTTTGGGGTAGGACTAAGTTACTGCTAGTAGGGACCTCTTGAATCAGCTGTCTGTGGGGACTGATGAGGACATACCACTCAGCTGCTGCCTGCACCAGGAAGCAGGGATGGAGGGAGGATGCAAAAGAGGTGGTGTCTGCAGCCTAATAGACCCAGGCATCCATGAAGTCAAACCAGCCCGTTAAAGGGAATGGGCTATAATTTCCCATTTGCACCTTTTCCACCCGTTTTTCCAATTAATTAATACTACACTTGCTCCTTTTCTTCTCTTTTATAAGCATAACCTGCCTCCAACCTCCTCTTGAAAGTTAATCCATGAGACTGAGTATTCTAAAGTGAATTGCATGAGGTCCTGTGTACTTGAAAATACTTAGCTTATCCTAGGAGTTTTCCAACTATTTTCCTCTAGAGACAAGTGTTCTTATAAAAGACATTCTTGTGGGTTTGCCTCTGATGTTGATTGTGGTAGCTATCTGGGTTTCTTTTTTTTTTTTTTTTTTTTTTTTTAAGAAGGGATTGGTTTCTTTTTTTTTTTTTTTTTTTTTTTTTTTTAAGAAGGGATTGCAGCTAAAAGGGCAAACCTACATAGAGCTCAAGATGGCACCAGATTTTAGTGGTCTGCACTGAACAGTGGTCTATAGTTGTATCTATATCAGGGATTGCTCATAGTACTGGAAGAGAAACTTGAGTTAAAACAGTTGATGCCCCAATTTTTACATCTGGACCAGGTTAGGTAGGTATCTGGTTTAGCTTAATGGGATGCTTTCCTGTTACTTTTGTGTCTCTTGCTGGATAGTATCAGTTTGTGGCTTACCTGTCTCGTAGTTCCGTGTACTTTGTGCTTCTTTCATTGTCCCCTAAAGAATCTGGCTTCCCATTTCCTGCACTCAGATTTCATGTCATTGAGAATTTTTTTGTCCCTTTGCTTCCTATGTGTCCCTGTCATTTGGGGTGCTTTGTGCTGGTGTCCTTTGGCTTGTTACTTCTTAGCAGGTCACTCATACTGTGTCAGATGGTTATGCATGTTGTGATTTATCAAGTAATGCAATAAGGACAAATAATACTAATATGTATAAATAGTGCAAACAATGAATATAGTGCTGCAGCAAAAATAAGTGACACAAATCAAGGGGTTTTTTTTAAAAGGCTCACTTATTCTGCTGATGACAGATCTTGAGATTTCTGAAGAGAAGCCAGATATTGGAAGGCACTATGAATAATTTTGGAGATGGGAGAGAAACTGTGAATCACTAAGAATCTCTAGTGCAAACAAAACAGCGCTAGGAAATCTTCAGTCTCTAATTAATGAAAGAAGAAATTGAGAGAATGCACCACATCAGTCCTACATCTTATCAGTTATGAAGTTTGTAAAACAGGAAGGGGAAGTGAGCACTTGCTGAGTGACGTGTAACATCTGGCCTGGAATTAAGCATTCCTCAGGGTTTCCTAAAATTGCCTGTCAGTAGTCAGAATCTTTTAAACTCCACTAAAATATTTTGCTCTGCATATCTCTCAGGTTTTCTGTATTCTTTGTACCCTAAAGCCCAGTTATCTTGTAGAGCTCTCTCTGTCATGTGGTATTTTTTTCACTGGCCCTACACTGTCTATTAGGTGCACCTTGCTGGTAGCCAGACAAGAGTGTGTTTTTTGTACCAGTCTCAGCACATGCAGGCAGGCTTTTTGCTGCTTTGTACAGCCAAAGGATGCTGTCTGTCTTCTTTCTGATTATTTCAAGTTCACACGACAAACTTTTATATAGGGCTTTAATCACAAAAGCAGAGGCAAAATACTGTTGTTTGTGTCTTGCAAACAAGTTGAGACAAAAAGTTTTGATGTATAATCCAAATTTAAGTTTCTCTTCTGATGGAGAGAGCTGCAAATCTCTGGATTTTACATACTAAGCATTGCCCCTCCTTCTCACACCTGGTTTTGAGATTCCCTTTTATCTTTAATTGTATCCCTTTGACCTACTCTTCCCACGCCCTGAATTGTTCCCTTTTCACCCCTCCTTCCTTTGCTGTTACAGTTCTCAGGGTGGAAAAAACACTTACATTAAAAAGTGTGAAATGTATTTCTCCCTATGGAATGGCTGTAATCTTAATTTAATCCAATTACATTGGCTAAACACATTAGCTGGATGCTTTTGTTAACACTTGACCTTTTAGAAATCTGTGTCCTTGAAGTACAGAGCTGAACAGAGCAGAGGTGTTTCATGCTATTGGAAGCTGCCATCAGTGGTCTGCTGAGAGTGTGGTGCTTGTGTTGGTTAGAAGGATGCAGTTCAGTTTTGCCCTGTTGCTAGTGAATTTTATGCCCCTTCACACAAAATATGGAGAAGAGTGGCTTGAGTGCTCCACATGTGCTCTTATACCGTGGGCTTGTATGAGTTTCATGTGCTTTAACTTGCCTTTTAATAAGTTTGAGGTTTGCAACAGAGTCCAACAGAAAGGTGTTAGTTAGCTATCCATAAATAAATGGATATAAATTAATTTATTTAGAGCCTTCTGTTGGTCACAGATCCAAAGTAAAGTGCATAAGACAAATCCACAATCCAGAAATACCTTGTCTACAACTCCATATCAGAATGTATTGTTTTGTCTTGGTTCACTGAGGAGCAAGACATTATCCATCCCTGTGGGGTGAATCTTAAGCAGATAATGTACTCTGAATTACTCTGTCTATCTGAATAAACAACATTCTTCAGAAATTTGTCTAAACTTGATTAGACATAAAACTTATTTTTCCTGTGTCTTCCAGGTAATGTGCTTTCTATTGTTAGGATAACAAGTATCCCTAGATTTAATTTCAGTAACCTGAGTTGCAGGGAAGGGTATAGAATTGTTTCCAAAGATAGTATATTGTGTTTCTGTCTAGGAACAGAATTCATATTGGTGGTGGTTTTCATTGCAGTTTGTCTGTGTGTTTGCAAAGTTTAATGGTTTCATTCATTCATGGTTTTCATTATTCAAGACGTACACAGCTTTCCTTTGAGCTGAAAGCAACATTTAGCTGATTTTCAGGCATCATCTAATACTACTTTTGCTCCACCTTACTTTTATTTAGGCAGTACGTGTGCTAGTTAATGTGAAATAAATGTAGTGGTTGTGCATTCAATGAGGACAAGTTTTTGAGAGGCAGAGGAGACTTGTCCAGTGCTGCTCTTGGTGTCTTGTCATGTATTTCACTGATAGGAAGTTCACAGTAGTTGATATTTTTGGTCCCCTTCAAAGCCATCTTCTCAGATAGCAAAGGGAAGAATATAACTTGCACTAGCACTACTTTTGCACAAACTTAGATGGACATAGAGAGTTTTTCAGAGGAAATGTATATTTGTGGGTTCATACATGTGGGTGCTTGCGAGGCTATCTTTGTTTTTCTCAAATGAAATGTTCTCAAGTCAAGTAAGGGCCGACATCTTTCATACCTATTCAAGAAGGCCCAGACTAGACTGAAATATACCATGCAATGTCACTCAGCTTTTCAAATCTAAAAAAATTGCTGAATTTTCAAATAAAGACCTCATCAGCCTAGCCTTTGAGTGACATATTTAAGTCTGCCTTAGGATTCTAGTAAATATTTGGATTCCATTGTGATGCATATGGGCTGTGAACCTGTACTGATAACTTCCTGTGAAAAGTTCACCACTCTCTGCCTTTCCTATAGACCGAATACTGTGTTTGATAAAGTGAAATATACTTCTTATAAATCCATCAATTAAAAAAAAATATTTTTTTTAATAGGCAAAACGAAGACTGGAGCTAGGAGAAAGTGGCCACCAGTATCTTGCAGAAGGACTAAAGACTCCAAAGGGGAAAGGAAGAGCTGCAACAAGAAGTCCAGATAGTCCAAAAAGTAAGGGAACTTGTAACATGTTGTCATCAGTCTGCATTACCTAGCTTAGAGTGTTTGTTGCTGTCCTCAGCTAGATGTGTATGCAACAAGCTCAACCCCCCAGCCAGCAATGGACAGCAGGTTTGCAGCATGCTGCAGAGCTGCTAAGAGGCTGCAGAGGCTCCTGGCTTCCAGGTGTGTCCCTCTGCCAGAGGGCAGCCTTCCTTCTCTCTGCCCAGGGCCTCCCCTTCAGCCAAGGACATGATGCTGGGATACTTAGAGAGGTGGATGCTGAGGAGTGAAGATGGCATCATGGGATAGAATGCACAATTATTAGGCAAGACTCATGAGGCCAGCCTCCTCCTTCACTGCTGGAGTTACATCAGCTGGCTGCCAGGCTCCTTTCCCTGGGCAGGGATTTGCAAAGAGTGCTAGCTGTGCCTCAGCAGTGCTGCACAATAAGTGCTCTTTGTGGCATCCGAGCTGCCTTCAGTCCCTGCAGTGTGACTCTGGATGTTGCCACTACCTAGTTGCTCTAAGTAGTAACTTTTGCACTTCTGTATTGCCTTGGGGCAGTGGTCTTCTTGCAGCAGAAGTTGGGGGATGTAGCCTTGCTGTCTTGTTTTGGGGGTTTCAGCAGGAGAGTTAGGCTGGCAGAGGGAGACAGATGGGGCAAGGAGATGACTAGGGCAGCAGTGGTAGTGATGTCAGAGCAAGAGATGCCAAGGGGTCCTTCCTCACCAGTCTGCTGGTTTCTATTGAGGCAGATAGGAAAACTGAAATTAGTTGAAGATACAAACTTAAAGCATAGTAGTTGAACAACCACAGTTGATTCAATTGAACTAAAGTCCATTAAGCTAAATGAAGCCTATTTTAAACTGAAGTAGATTCCTGTAGAAATTCAGTACTGTTTGATGCACAGTATGCTGCTTCAGCATTGATTCGCCTGTACTAGAATTTGGTGCGTGTTGTGGAGCACAAACCATTTTAGGTGGGAGTCCAGTCACTTCTTACCATTATCACTCTGATCCTCTTACTCTTTTCTAAGCCCTAAACAAAACCCAGATAAACCAACCACTCTTGCTCTAAATCCACAAGGTCATATTAGTGATGTGAATGAGATTTGGATGAGATGTTGGGAAAAAATTCTTCCCTCACAGGGTAGTGAGGCACTGGAACAGGTTGCCCAGAGAAGCTGTGGATGCCTCATCCCTGGAAGTGTTTCAAGGCCAGGTTGGATGAGGCTCTGAGCAATCTGGTCTAGTGGGAGGTGTCCCTATCCATGGCAGGGAGGGTGGAACTAGATGATCTCTTAAGTTCCACATCCAACTCAAGCCTTTCTATGAATATTCTTCCATTTCCCAGAGCAGACAAGCCCTGAATCTACCCAAAGAAATACAGCTAGCTGGTTCTCTTTGCAAAGATGCAACATCTTGCTTTCCTTGGAAAAGCCACTGTATTCTTTGAAATAATCTAAAGGATCACTCGTAGATGGGATTTTCAGTTTTGACTGACTTTCTGCAGTTTAATGTATGACCTGACCCTTGAAAACATGGAAAAGACCACCAAATCAGCCCAAGTTCCGTCCTGAATAATACTGGAAGCAAGTGAAGGGTTTGAGATGTACCAGCCCAGCAGACTTGTAATAATGGCTGGCTCATTTCCCTTGACAGAAAGGCCTTGAACATTTAGAATTAGAAGTCATTCTGATCCAAGTATTTAAACTCTTAAAAGCCCATCTGTTAAATATATAGATGCTGCATTTGTGTATGGAAACCATGAATTGGTCCAAGCCGTTTGCTGACTTCTAATTTAGAAGATGTGGATACTCTCCCCCGGTTTGAGCATTGCTTGGTAACAGAGCAATGATGATTATAAATTGTATTTTGCATCAATCTTGTCTAATTCACTCGAGTTTTCTCAAGCTGTGGAGTCTGGCACTGATGGAATCTGTCACTGTGTTCACCCACTGAAGTACACCTAAGTCCTGCTTAATTGCATATGAAACACTTATCTCACATGAGGGGAAAATCAAACCCTGATGAAAGCTGGCTATCAGTCTGATGAAGGAGGCTCACAGGGGGATTTTTTGGGTTTGCTACCAGGATAAATAGATACTAAAAATACTATTAGGAGTTCACATAGTAAAAGCCAAAGCAGAATATTGCTATATGTATCTGTCAGACTACTGGAAATATTTGCATTTTAAAAAACGTATATATTTGCTCATGTACCTGTGAGTTTTGGAAACGTACATCTTGAAATACAAATACGTAGTGGTAAGTTGTGTCTTAGTGCAGAGGTATTTTATTAGTAAAAATGAAAGAAGTAACTGTAATATATATAATTTCATTTTTGGTTGCTGCTTTTGGGACCAAAATGAGAAAAAAACTGATTTAACTTTCTTTTTCTTTTTCCTTCCAAGCTCCAAAATCTCCTTCAGAAAAGACTCGGTATGATACATCCCTTGGCCTTCTTACAAAGAAGTTCATTCAGTTGCTAAGCCAATCTCCTGATGGGGTCCTAGATTTGAACAGAGCAGCAGAGGTCCTCAAGGTGCAAAAAAGGAGGATTTACGATATCACCAATGTACTGGAAGGCATCCATCTCATTAAGAAAAAATCAAAAAACAACATTCAATGGATGTAAGTATTCATTATCCTTTTCCATTCCTGCTGGCTGATTCCACTATCACAGGGCAGCAGTGTTTTTCTTCTCTCACCTTTCATTCTAACACTTTGCTACAAATAATCATCCAAAATGCCTTCTAATAGGATAAAGTTCTATTTTTCTGTTAAGAAAAGTTTATAAAAAGCATTTGTCAGGGAAATTAGGAACCAGCATTTTGTTTGAAAACTGGAGTAATTAATTTACTTCTGCATGTGCAGTAAGTTTTAGGTATGTGTCCCTACCTACTGCCTTCCTTGGGTTTTTTTAAGCTGTGGTTGGAAACAAGATTTTGGAAGTAGTTAGAAATAGTCAACTCTTACATCTCGGTGGCAGTTCCAGAATGCGTTGTTGTGATGAAAAGATGCTTTTTCTGGAAAGCGTAGCTTACGTTGGCTCCCTAAGGGTGGATTTAGGGAGAAGGGACTAAGAACTTGGCCTGCAGTTTAAATTCCTCTCTTCCCCTTTACCACAGTGTAGGGTCAAATGTTACAGAAGCTGCCATGTGTCTTCCTTCTCTGTGTCTGCAGGGGCTGCAGTCTGTCAGAGGACGGAGGGATGCTGGCACAGCGCCAGGGCCTCACCAAGGAGGTGACGGAACTGACTCAGGAAGAGAAGAAACTGGATGAGCTAATCCAAAGCTGCACCCTGGACCTCAAGCTGCTAACGGAGGACTCAGAGAATCAGAGATATCCTTTTTGCCAAAACCTCAAAGGTGCTCAGCCTCCTTGCTGTGGTCTGTAATGCTAGGAGACTTCCTCTGTGTGATGTCATAGAAAGAAAGCATCAGGAGCTTCAAGAAATTGAAAAGATTTGAATATAGTTTGATATAAAAGCTACTTAAGCAGCTTGAACCTGTAATGCTTCTGGAAAGTGAAAAGAAAAAACAGAAAAAGTGATACATGAAGGAGACTGTTAACATTTATGTTCACATAGATTAGAACCAAGAACCTCTACTGATTGAGTGATGATATCCAATAGTCCTGCATTTTTTTCAAGCCTAGAGCAAACCACCGTTTTAGGTGTTTAGAAATTATAAAGGCATGAAGAGAAGGTCTGATAAGGTAACAGACTTGTTCAGTCATTACATTTTTTTTATTTCACTTTAAACTGATATGTATATAAATTACAGGCACAGAGAAGAAAATAAAGTTGGGTTTTGTTTAATCTGAAACTTGCAATGAAGTTTCAGATTCCTCTGGTTAGAGAATCTATAATAAGATATATATAAAGCCTTTATGAGCTCTCAAAATACCTTAGGCTGAATTATTTAATGTAATAAATTACATAAGGTTCATATGACTTATTTTGGCTGCTTCGTTAATTAACCAGTAGTCATTTTCCTCAGATTTCCCACCTGTTAGCAAAACAAGAAAGCATTTTATTAAATGCAGATGTGAAAACTCATATATAATAATAGCATCTAATAAAGTGGATTCATTCTCTGTTCTAAAGGACAGGAAATATGGGAGTACCAGTAAAAAGTACTTGAACTGTGTGAACGTTGTCTTTTGAATGGCTTTCATAGACATTTTGTTGTAACCAAAGATCACCAAGTGGCATGGATCAGTAGGATCAGCACTGCCTTCAGCTAAGAGAATGGTCTGTGAAGAGACAGACAAAACTGAACGTGACAGTTCTTGATTTTTGTAGCACTGGATCCTATGGGAATGAACTCTGCCTTTGCAAGCCTTACTTAACAAGTAGTAAAAGCCTTGATAAAAGCCATTTGGGGGAAAGATGATGACCTGTCACTTTGCCTCTTGACCTGCTTCATCCAAGATAAGTGCAAGTTATGTTGGAGCTTGGGCAGTCTGTCTTGCTGTACTGCGCAGTAACAGCACACATTCACACCACCAAAATGTGTAAGTCAGGCTTTTTATTTCTCTGGCATAAACCTTATGCCAGATACCTCACAGATGACAAAACTAAAGAGGTGGAACTGTATGCATGTGATCATGGCCATTTCACAGTTCTTTTCACAGCCAAAAGCACTTTGACATCTCAGTTACATGGATCAGTATGTGAGGCTTCACCACTGCAGTAACCCCCAAAACACTGGCATTTTGACAAATACTTGTTGAACAGCAAAATATTCATATTTTTTCTGTGCTTATGCAGAAATTGACATTCTGCACTCTAGAGGTTTAAAGTATCTGCTTAAATAGGCTTTAAAAATAATTTTATATAAATTAATGTATAAATATATGAATGCTCAATAAATGTTTATATATTTATGTATGTTTTTATATGTTCTATGTATTATATATTTATGTTTGCAAAGGCTCTCAAGTTTAAACTGAAATTAAGATTTTTGTCAGTCTGGAGAAGACTCCACGGAGAACCTATAGCACCTTCCAGCACCTAAAGAGGGCCTATGGGAGAGCTGGAGATGGAGGTTTTATAAGGACATGTAGTGACAGAACAAGGGGAAATGGCTTTAAACTGAAGGAAGGTGGATTTAGATGAAACATTAGACAGAAATTCTTTACTGCAAGGATGGTGGGGCACTGGGGCAAATTGGCCAGAGAAGCTGTGCTTGTGGGTGCCCTATCCCTGGAATTGCTCCAGGCTAGGTTGGATGGGGGTCTGGGCAACCTGGTCTAGTGAAAGGTGTCCCTGCTGTGGCAGAGGGGTTGGAACTAAATGATCTTTTAAGGTCCTTTCCAATCCAAAGGAGTTCTGTGATTCAATGACACTGTGTATGCACTACCATAGCATGCATCTATAAATTTCTACACATTTTTTCAGTGATTTTCAGCTCTCTGCATTTTGAGAGCAAGTGCATAAAAATTTTTGCTCCATGGAGTCTGTGAGTAATTTCAGGTTGTTGAACCTTAGCTTATGTAGTTTCCTGCATATAGAGAAGGAAAGAAGCACTCAGCACAGAGAACTCCTTTTGTTCACTGAGTAGTGTCCCCAGCTGTTCCATCAGAGGGAAGTTCTCACAGGGCCTCGTGGCAATCGCAGTGTAGAGAACAAAAAAACCTTGGGCTAAGAGCTGTGTTGCATGAGAAAATGGAAAAATAATTCAAAGACTCCTGCCTCTTCAAATAGTCTGAGTGTATGGTAACCTGGGATGGAAAATTCCTTAACTGTGATTACATTAGCTTATGTGACGTATCAAGATATCCGAAAAATTAGTGGCCTTAAAGACCAAACTGTTATAGTTGTGAAAGCTCCTCCAGAAACAAGACTTGAAGTGCCTGACCCAGTGGAGGTAAGGAGAACCTGGCATTTTCTGCCAGGCTATGTATAATTTTTCTGCAGATGCAGTGTCTCCTGAGTCTTACTGTAATATGTGCCCAGGTGCACAGTCTTATATTCTTAAAAATTTTGGGGATGTTTCTGTAGAAAAGGAAGGGGAAACATTAAAAATCAGTTTACACAGAACAATCATTATTTGTTTCTTTTCACTCACTTTCAGATTTCTTCAGAGTAATCCACACTATTTACAGATATTTTCTTTTGCTATGCTTTATGTAAAGAAAAGCTCTTTCTTCACAATTGAAATTTCCTTGGTTTGTAATAATGTAAAATCTTTCACAAGAATTTCAGCTTTCTTATTTTATTTAAAAAACTAATTGATAATTCAATGCTGTAATCATCTTGACGACTCAAATAACTGATATCTTAGTTTACTGAAACATGCTTTCATGTAAGAATTTCTGTTCTGAAGTATTTCAATTATTGTAGAAATTTGTGTTTTATTCCTAGAACACATTCTTGCCTGTCCTTCTTTCATCATCTTTGCTTCATTGGCACTTACTTTAATTCTCACTTTTGAAGAGAGACCCAAGTATGTTGGGCAAATGGGAATAATTGACAGGAACCGCTGGTTTAGAGATTCAAAAAATGTACCTAATTTCTTCACTCAAGCAGCTAGAGGTGGGACTAATGCCACAAACACTGCTAATTTTTTGTTCATACCTTTCATATCTTTCATCCCTAAACCGGGCCAGTAAGCTCAGCCATACCTGCTGCCCTGTGGGCAGGAACAAACTCTGGATTCCTTGTCACTATTTTTTTTCCTAAGATTATTCTTCACTTGCTTAGACCCATTATGGTTTCCATCCTTCTTTTTCTCTTTTCTTTGCCTTTGTCCTTACTTTCCTCTTTGAACCTTGTTGCAGGTTTTGGCAGGAAGAATTTATCATTTTGCTGAAAATGGGTATCTTTTATCAGTATTCATAAATATATACTGTTATTGTTGTGTGCTTTCCTGTTTGCCTCCCCTGGGCATTATGCTTTGATTTTTAATTCAGCGAAATCAGGCAGGCAGAGAGAGATGCACACAGTCATTAAAATTAGTGCTTAGACCTCCCTTATCCTCTATACACACCTTATTTAATTTTCAGCTTCAGGCAGTAAGGTCCTATTTCTTTCTGTCACATGCAATTACATTTCAGTGTTCTTTTTTTTTTTTTTTTTTGCGTACCTCAGTCACTCAATAGTACCTTCCTTCTTCAACTCCTGCTCTTCTCATCTCCTTTTTTTTTCAATTATCCATAGCATTGCCTTAAGTACTCTTCACTGTTTTCTCTTCCCTGGCAAACCCCCATTCAGTTGCTGTTCTCTGTATTTGTAAATGCTGTCTATTATGTTACATAACTGTCAGAACCCAAATAATAAGGGGAACATTTTGTCAGAGGGCACAAAGGGAAGTATTTTAGACAAGTCTGGAAAGAGGTACCTAATGCCTATATTTATGCTTTGTAGAAAACTATTGATGCAATGCAGCAGTAGCAAGTTTATTTATAACCAGAGTAATTTATGATTTTCCACCATAATGCAAAGAGCGGCTTTGCAGTTTTTCTGTGCCTGGGTCATATTGGTTTTTTGCATCACTGTGTGTAAGTTAGAAAAAATGTAACTTCTTGCAACATATTAGCAGTTCCTATTTGGAGCTACCATCAAAATCACTGCCTTAAGGGGGCAGAAGGACTTACATAAGTAGTTTGGGTGAAGAAAATGGCATCTAGTTTGGGTTTTTTCATTATTTGGAAATGTTGCCTGTTAAATGGATGAACTTACATATAGATATTTGAGTTTAGTTGAATAGGTGCTGAAGGCTTTTGGGAGAGTGGGAAAGATGTTTTGGCATCTTTTTAAAGCAGAAACATTTATACAAATGCATCCAATATTATTATTATGAATAATAATAAAACCTGTGACTTGCATCCCACAGTTCCATTCCATCAGAATGCTCCACGCTATTGTGGTTATAAGAAAATGTTTGGAGTTTAATCCTTTAAATGCCTCCCTCCTTATGATATGACACAAAAATGGTGGGATTTTGAGATTTGTGCACTACAGTGGGAAAAGTTTTTATGTTGTAGTCTGCAAGATACATTAGCCAAACCTTTCACATCTTGAAAAAAACAGGCTTGATATTCTTTTCAGGTTCTTTTGATTAGCAAAGCTGTACTCAAACACTCACCACCTAGTGAGAATTTACCCAGTATCATCAATATTCTGTTGTGTTCATTGGTGTAATGCTATTCTGATGTTTGTTTTGTTAGCAGAGTGCATTGATACATTTATCTAGTACTCAAGGACCCATTGAAGTTTATCTGTGCCCAGAGGAAAATGATGCTCTCAGTCCAATGAAAACTTATAGTCAGGACCACAATGGAAATATTTCCAAAAACATTTCCAAAGGTAAAATTATTTCTTTGCAATACCAATGACCTTTCTTCAAGCTCACATTCAGGGTTTCAGTTTGAACTCTGGATTTCCAGCTCTTTTATATTTTTTTTGCCTTTATCTTTCTAAAAAGTGAAAAGCTAAGATATCAATTTTTCAGTATGTATTTTTGATTTATATAGTTGGAAATGAGTTTTCCTTTGCATCATTTGTTTAAAGTAAATGTTTAAAGTTTCCTATTTGCATATTGTCTGTAATCAAAGGGTATGTAATACTGAAGAAAGAAACAATTTTGTTCCTTTTAAGTTTTCAAATAAGACAGTAGCAGTAAAGATCCATCTCAACACAGGTGGAAGAAATCTCTGTGTATGGGTATATGTAAAGCTACATTGCTTCACTGATGACATCTGGTATGTAGAAAATTCTCAGTTTTGACTGTGAACTCCAATGAAAAATGGGCATCTCACTATGTTTATTTCTCCCTGTAGTTGTTTAAATCTTGTAAGATAACTTCTTAATAGAAAAGTCAGAGGTGATAGCAACATGATCATTTTTGAGAAGCCCTTTGTAAAACAAGCTAGAAATTATATGGTGGCCATTATTTTATTGTTGAAATGATGCTTTATGAAAGGCCCTTTATGCAGTGGTTACTTTGTTTGATGTGTGTTTGATAGTTCTACTGAGATTAAATGTGGCATCTTTTATTTTTTTTCTCTCCCTCCTGTTGCAGAAGTGGCTTCTGCTAACTCAGGGCAAGGTGACTGCTCAGTGAATATGGCAACAATCTCTCCATTGGCTTCTCCAGCCAACCTTCTACAGCAGACCGAGGACCAAATTCCTTCAAACTTTGAAGGACCATTTGTGAATTTGCTGCCTCCTCTGCTTCAGGAAGATTATTTGCTGAGCCTTGGGGATGAAGAAGGCATCAGTGACCTCTTTGATGCTTATGATTTAGAGAAACTTCCTTCACTGATGGATGAATTTATATACAGCTGATTGTCTTAAGTGCTGTCCATATCTAAACTATGTTTTTAATGGAATCAAAAAACCTGCCGTCATTCAGAGTTGTCCTCTACTTACCATAAAATAGCATTATTGAATAAACTAGGCTCCTGAACAGTGCTGGTATTTTAATTGAATACTCCCTATAATACCATAAGAAACAAGGGGAGGCTTTTACAGCAGAGCCTTCTCCTTGATCCCGAGCTCCAGTGCCTTGCGAGTCAGCAGGTGCAAGCAGATGACCGTGGATGTTTTGTCTTCACACTCCCCCAGTCTCTGCTTACCGTGACAAGTGGGCTTACGGAGAAGGGCTTCATGAACTGCTTTAGTCCTAAATAACAATTTTGTAATAGTATTTCAGGTCGTGCCTTCTGCAGAGAATGCATGTCTTTTGAGTGTCACAACATGGATTGTACATGCAGTGAACGTAAATATGAAGTAATGCGAAAGAGTGGAATGGGATTCTTCAGCTACTTGTGGGAATGTTTAAATTGCTGTCATAATGCTCATTTTGAGCTGTGTATATGTCTCATTATGAGGTCAAATACTTATGTCCTTAAAAGCTTTTAATGAAAATACACTGTAAATGTGGTGTATATTGCAGATATTGAAAAGTATAAAGTTCTGCCACTTCTCGTAGTAATTGCAGATTTTTAAAAATGCTTGTGTGCGTGTGTGTGAAAGTAGTTTTTGTTGGTTGTTTTTTTTAAACTAGAACGAAGATGCACAGTTCGATTTTACTGCCCCCAGTGTGCATTAGAACTGGTACAAGAATTTTTGTGGTACTAAGTGGGGCTTCATGTTAAGTGCCTACTAGAGATGCACTGTGGGTTTTTCCCTCTATGGAAAACACTTTTGCCAAGCTTTGTTTGTTCAATATATCATATTTATCTCAGTGGGTTAGCTTCCTCTGCTTACAGCTTTTTATAATTCTCTTCGCCAGCAAAATGGAACTAATTTTTTTCCAAAGTACATAACTGTAAGTACCACATCAACTGAATTGCATTTATTTTTTGAAGATCTTTGCTAGTATAGTATAGTACCAATATTTATTTTTTGAACGTCAGAGGAATTCTAAGAAGTCTTAAATAATTTTTTTTTCTTGAGTGTAAAATATTTTGCCATGGGCTAAATTAATGTAATGTTGATTAGATGATGCCCGTATAATCTTTTTGTTTGCATTACTGTTGTGCTTATCTGACATACTCAGAAAATTAGTACTATTTGTACTGTAGTAGAATATTATGTATGCAGGTTTTCTGGTACCATTGAGTTGCTGCTATGAAAGCTCACACACGAAAGGACAAGAAGTCACAGTACTAATAAGGAAACTGTATGACTGTGTGGGTTTTGGAATATAACAAATGTATAAAGGGCAACACATATAGAACTGTTAAACAGTGTTAAGTGTGTGTTTATATGTACAAATGTTTGCATAGATCATTCAGCAGTTGTATTTAATTTGATATATGTTCTCAACTCACACTTTAGTTATCTAGCAGTTTTGTATAATAGAATTAATTTGTAAACACTGCCAGAATATTTTCTATCTGGTTTGTAATTTTTTAAGAGTTTTTTTAGATGTGGATCTGTAAATAAAATTGTAGTATTTAAAAGTTTTTGTCTTGTGGAAGAGGAAAGTAAAAGTTGTGTGAGCATGAAGTTTTGCGAGACAAAGGGGCACTTTTGCGAGGGAAGAGAAAATGAAGACTAACGCAGACCATCTCTTTTTTGTACAAATTAAACACTTGTCCCAATGTGTGTGGGCAAAATACTAATCTAACTTAGCTTTGCATTGTATGCTAGTTTAAAAAAAAAACAAAACAAACTTCTGTAAAATACTGTAAAAAAAAAGAAAAACCAACAAAAAAAGCTTTTATGGTGAGTTTTGTAAATAGATTTATTAAAGGCTGACATGTTCTCTAGCTGTGATCTTACCACTTCAAATGGATGTAATTTGAATAAATTTTGTATGGTAATGAATCAATAAAAATGAAATTTTTTAAAGACTTTAGATTTGTATACATCTATTTAAATTTTTCTTACTCTTGGTGCCTGTCACACTGTTTCTTGAAACCTGTTACTGTTTTCATTATTAGTGCAAACACTCATTTGACGCCAGATAGTTTCAATCCCATTGTGTTATGATGTCAGCAATAAGTTCAGTGGGGCTTTTTAAGCCAGAGTGAAACAAGAATAAGAGACACATGTTAAGAGACACTGCAGGTGATCCAGAGGTTGGAATAATACAAGTTTATTTATTCCCTCTCCTCTCATATGAATTAGGAAAACAGACTTCTTGCAAACTTAATAGAAATGGTGTTATTGTAGGATTAAATCATAGGAAAGCAGTTGGTGAGGATCTGCTTAACCTGCCTACTGATAATTGTCCAGAAGTTTCCTAATAGTAGCTTTGAAAATAAATTGTGTTTTCTTGAGTCACTTCCAACAACAGTCCCTTGCGCCAGACTTGTGTTTACGAACTTTGACTTCTTTTCTGGTATTGGTGCTGCACCTTTTTAGATACACAGCCATCCATCAACTGAAAAAAAAAATCAGGATTAAAAAAATCACAGTAATATGGTTGGTTGCTTAAATGTTGTACCTCTGAACAAGTCATTTGTGTCTTGTCATCTTCCTGTACACTAGGAGAAGGCTATTACTTTCTCTGTGCACCTGTACATATTCAAACATCTGCACACAGCAGTACTGAAAGGAACATTACAAGGATCCTCTCTATATTCTTAATAAATAATAAAGGAGGGCTAGATGGCTGTGTTCTCTGATCTCCCTTTGAAGCAGAGGTGGCAACAAATATCTGCTGTAGCTCCCTGGCCTGTTCTCAGTTTCTCTATTCTCCAGTTACCATAAACACTTTTTTATTTGTCCCTAGAATCTGCTACTGACTACTGGTTTTCATGTCATTTTCTCCTCTCCTTCCTTTTGCTTCTGTATCTGCTTTGCAAACTTGGGATGTGCTGAGGTGCAGGATAAAAAATGTCTGCCAGTTAAAATACATATTCCTGCTCCTCTGGGCTAGCGTGGTGTACCTCAGCATTATTCAGTGTATGAGTATTAGTTCCAGGGAGGTTTTATTGGGGCCTGTCTGTGCTGCATTCCTTGGCTGCCAGCAGATGGAAAAGGTTTTGGAAAAATCTGTCAACGTGGCCTGAATGATAGGCATCTATTTATTCCTTTACACACAGGACAGGAGTTTAAAAAAGAAAAAAGGAGAGGTTCATGCTCTTCAACCTACAGTAAGAACTCGTCCACGTACAAATGGCGAGAAACAGTCACTATTCAATTTGACTTACACCTGAAAGAATAAATTGTACCTTGGTCTTGATGCAGACATGAACATTTTTGTTGTAGAAAGAATGAAAGATATGTGAGGTACTTTCTGTAGCATGAAACAGCTATGTTTAAGAGCACCAAATTCAGTGTATGTCTTTTTTTCCCCGTGTGAAACACAGTGCACAATGCCATTAGTGTTCCTGCAGCCAACAATTCTCAACACTAAGTGAACCATGAGCCTGTATAGCAAATCAGTGGAGTGATATTAACCAAAGCATAAACAAGTAGAATTCATCTCCCCATTCTGCTTTTCTTGCTGAAGTAAGATCTGCCTGGATATTACTCTATGACTAAGCAATGATCAGTAGAATGTTGGCCTTTTTAAGTCTGGACGTTTCTTTACTCACTATTTTATTTCTAAAACTTTACAGGAAGAAAGTGTCATATAAAACAGGAAAAAATGAGTTGTTTCCAGTTCTGAGTGGTGCTGAATGTTGCTCACAAATGACCAGCCAGATTCTCCTAAATTTCAAGAGTAGAGGAAAAAAAGGTCTAATTTCTTGTAACTCTTTTAGGACTCCTCATTTTTTTTTCTGAATACCCTTGCACCTATTTCCACCCAGAACTGATGTTAATTATCAGAGAATAAGGTTGCCATGTAAAAATTGAGCCCTCACCTCCCCGGCTGTTTTCCTTCCCTAAGGATGCTCATTAAGATGCTCTAAACCCACTAAGGATGTATCTTCTACTAACCAGGACCTGAAACTGAGATTTGGATTTTATTTTTCCAGTATTTTATATTTTTCCAACTACCTTCTCCTGCAAAACCTGTGGCTTCAGTTGGTAACGCAGCCCGAGGCTGGTGTCTTTTGAGTTTTCCAGCCCTGAAGAGTAGGAAGTAAGGTCTGCAGGCAACTTGGAAAGGATGTAGTCTAAAGCTCTTCTTTGAACACTCGAGGAACTGAAGCATGTATGCTGCCAGCCCAGAGAAGGCCAGCACTGGAAGCTGTACTCCCAGCCACTGTCACATAAAAAGCATGTTCCCCTGGCAGATAAGGATAAACTTCCTTCCTGCAATCAGGAGGCGGTAGGGAATTATCTGTTTCCTTCTCTCCCTGCTGTGCTACCTGCTGTGCTACCTGCTGTTCGTGTGCAGCTTCATTTGTTACAATGAACATGTTACAAAGCAATTTAGGTTTGTGAGCTTCCAAAGCACTGGGAGAGTGCCTTCCAACTTGTGGCTATATCCTAGGACTCAACAAGACTGTGCTGGCACAAGGGCTGCTTGATGCTATAAATTCTTGGCAGCTGGACAAAGTAAAGGCTTTGCTGGATCATGCTGGAGATGATCAGTGTGGCCTATTTATGTCACTAGATATGGGACTCATGGGATATTCCTGCCTGGGAGCTGCTCTTGGAGATCACTGCCTCTCCTTAATGAGTAGGGCTTGTCAGTGTTGGCCATTTGGAGATTTTTGGTTATGTCTTGCAGGCTGTGCTTTGCTTTCAGTCAGCTGTAAACCAGCACTGGTGTGTGCCCAGTTGAGTTTAACCAGAGCAGAAACCCTTGATTGGTGGGGAGAGCTGTGAGGGAGTGAAGTGCAATTCAGTTCTCCCAGAAGATGAATTCAAGGACTGCATGTGAAATGCTGTGAACCTGGGAGACTGAAAAGAAAGAAGGAAAGGAATGGCTAACCTTATCAGGCAGCAGTGAAAATGCTGACTGGGGATATAGATACCATTACTGCTGACCTAGGAAGGTCTTCTTACTCCATAGGAGGAGGTCTGAAATAGATCAGCGTGGCCACCCATTTTGAAATATTTCCTCCATTCTCTCCTGGGCTAAAAATGCCACAAAAGTAACAAATTACACATCACACAGTGTCTCACCAAGATCATCTCTGGAAAGTACTTGTGTGCTTAAATAAAGACCAAAGAGGAAGGCAAACATACCTTCAACTGTAACAATGCCTCTATCGTGAGACCAGGGTGATATTAATAGTGCTCAGTCGTGCTCAGAATGATCTGTTCTTAAAGACTGATTTAAGGGAAGTGCTTATTTCTTTCTGTCCCAGTTCTCTTCTTTAAATCTCTCCTGTTCCTTTGTCCACATTTTCTTTTTTTTCCCCCATTTTTTCCCTTCCTGTGAGTATTGTCAGTTAAGCATCATATAAAATAAGCACGGGTTTGAAAGGAAAAGGAGAGGAAGATGATATTTGTAATTAGAAGTTGCCACATTTTATCTGTGAGTGGACCAACAGACCTAATATGGAATACACCCAGGGTTTTCATTCACTCTCCCTCCAGTTCCAGGGAGACTATAATTGGCTTTCTTAATAATAAACTGATTCCAAAGCCTCCTTCTAAGGAGAGAAACCTAATGTTTGAAATGCAACTACAGGATATGATGACTTTTACTGACTGACCAAAGCTGACTACCCTAAAATAGAATTTATTAAAGATACAATATAAATAATGGTTTTAGGTTAACTCTTTATATTAAAACCAAAGCAATAATATGCTCACTCTCTACAACACTTTGATCACCAAGGACACTGCATGCTTAATCTGCTCAGAGCTTTAGCTTCACCCATCCAATAATCACGCTGGTGTTTTACTAAATATCAGCCAGAAAAGTTTGGAGGAAAACAGCGCCAGAAACTTCAGCCATCTGATACTAAATATTTTGACCAATATCGTTTATACTATTCAGCAAAGTTGCTAGTAGCATTGCATTTTGAGGAAATTAACGATGAAAAATAATAAGACACAAAGCGCGTTGCGGCCAGAAGAGGATTGAATAGCTCATCACCCATTTGGGTCAGATACATCAGCATCGCAAGGGCTTTAACTCGATAGTTGTTGCTGGGATTGCTAACTTCCAATTTAAACGGAAGTGGGTCTCTAAAGCTGCGGGAGACCGCGCTCCCAGTGGCGAAGCGACGGCGCCGCGGTGTTGTGGCCTCCGCCGGCCGCCGTCCTGGCGCTGCTGCGCGCGCGGTGCCTCGGGGCGGGGCGCGATGGCGGAGCCCGAGGGAGGCGCGGGTGAGTGTCGGGGCTGTGGTGGGCCCCGGCCCCTTCCCTTCGCTCCCCTCCTTTCCCGTCCCCTCTTTCCCTTCCGTCCCCTGCCTGGCTCTGACGGTCTGGCCGAGTTCCCCCTCTCCTGCCCGCGCGATGTTCCCGTCCTCTGTGGGGCCTTCCCCGAGCTGCGCGTTAACGTCGGGAGGAGGAGACGAACGTCCTGGCGGGAATCTCCGGAGGGGCCGGGAGGCATCTCGGGGATGGGGTACTCTCAGCGGGCTGGAAGCCGGGTAGTGGGGCCGAGCTCAGCCGGGCTTCGGGATGTGCCTGGTCCAGGCGGCGACCTGGCTGCTCCTCGCCCCTGGGCCCTGCCGGTGTATGCATATATATATATATATATATATATGTATGTATTGTTTTCGTATTTACGTATATGAGAAGAGACTGCGGGAACTGGGTGTGTTTGGTCTGGAGAACAGAATACTGAGAGGGGGTCTCATTAATGCGTGTAAATATCTCAGAGGCGGGTGCCAGACTCTTCAGGTGCCCAGTGACAGGACGAGGAGCAGTGGCCATGAGCTAAAATGCTGAAGGTTTTACTTTAACAGGAGGGTGGCAGAGAACTGGAATAGGCTGGCCAGGGAGGTTGTGGCGTATTCCTCTCTGGAGACATTCAAAACCCACGTGGGGTGGGTTTTTCCCTGCCTTGGCAGGGCTGGATGATCTCTGGAGGTCCCTTCCCAGTGCTGACAGTTCCATCGTTCTGTGATACGTACATATATATACACAAGCACGCATATACGTATACTTCAAACTCGGTCTCACTGTGTGTTAACGCTGCAGTTTTCTTCTGCTCTGTGTGAGGCCGGGGATAAAATCCCGGGGCTTTACCGGAGACACCTGTTGGTGAATAGCTGAAAAGAACAGTTCTCTTAACACCTGGATGGAAGTCCTTCATTGGTATGTGCCAGGAGATTGAGGAGCGGTGACCAAACCAGACAGGCACAAGGGAAGTTTTGTTTGTGACAAGATGTTAAAACAACTCTAGTTTTTTATATGCTTACTTAAATTTTTTTATATGCTTACTTAAATTTTTTTCTAAGAAAAATCTAGAGTTCTGTAGGTGCAGCTTGGCTGTATGAGATGAATACATTAACTTCTAATTTTGTTATCGCTTCTTATTTCAGTCAATCTACCAGAACAGTTGTAGGAATCTCTTTCTTTTTTTTTTGCTTGCGAAGGAGATCTCATGCATGCATATGGAACTAGTGCCGATATCAAGTAATCTGTTTTAATATAATTTCACAGTGTTTTAATTAAAAAAAAGTGAATGACTTGAACTAAAATTTGTTGTTAATCTTTCTCCCTTCTTTCATTCAAAATTTTAAACTGACTGAAGACAGAATCTGGAGGAAGTCTGAGATAACTTAAATACATCTGACTTTGCCAAAAAAAGACTCTCTAGAAGAAAGATAAAAAGAACAGTGCCCCTGCTCAGGAGACAGGGAAAACGTGAGAACTCTTCCACCTTGCCAGCCAGCCAGCGTGGGTACCCGGTCCACATGAGGTCAAACTGAGCAAGAAATGTATTTCTGCAAAGGGAGGATGAGTGCATATTGGACAATAACATGAATTTATGGTTTTCTGCCTGCTAATTCTGCTTGTTCATGCCATGTCTTTTTTCCTTTTCCTCCTCCTTAACCCCCCCCACCTCCCAGGTTTGCTGTTCAAGAGGATTTAGACCTTGCTTGAAAAGGTAGGAATTTTAGTTTGGCTTTATTCTTTCTTTGATGGGTCACTGAAATAAGCTAAGCTTATTTGCTTTTCCAGCTGCTCCATTACATTGGATTTTTTTTTTCTGTAAGAAAAAAACACCCCCAACAAATCAAAACTTTTTATTCCTTTCCTGATATTGATTTGATAACTTTACCTATTTTACATATTCTCAGTGGTATAAATTAGTGTAAAACATGTCAACTTTCCCTCACATTCTTTATTGCTAGACTTTTTACAGGTCTTAATTTTTATTCACATTTTGCTGCATAATTGTATAGATCCTGTTTTTTTTTTAAATTTAGAAGAATGCTAATTGCCTAAGTAGCTAGGGCAGATGCATCCTCTTTGTGACATCATTCTGTTCCTTTTTAAGTTAAATGCAGATGTGCAATGCTTACATGAAGTTTTATTTTGAAGTGTATTTTGCAAGATTGACTGAAAGACACATGCTGGGAAGATGCACAGGTGTTTAACTTCTTATGTTATTCAGTAATTTGTTTGCAACATCTGGAAGTGTTTTTAATCCAGTAGCAAGTCTTTGTTTCTTGAAGTCTAATTTTAAAGGAATTAAAGCTTTGGGTTTTGTTCTTCATTGTCAGTTAGGAAAGTGTTGTATTTTCCCTGTAAACTGAAATACCTTTGTGTGATTTCCTTAGTAAACTGTTGGTTTATGTAAAACACCTGAGTTTCCAATGGTACTTCAGGCTTTATTCTAAGTAGGAGTTACAGCGCAGTGTGGTATGTAATTAACACAGTAACTCTTTCTATAGACTTTTCTAGCAAATGGCTTTTTTTTTTACTCCTGAAAACTAATCTGGATTTGCACATCTGCTGGGAGATACATATGCATATGTATTTAATTTCTTGTGGACAATATAATTAGATATTAGCAATCTTTTATTATATTATTCTATCCAGATTATAGTATATTTATTTTTTATTAGTTGGTACAGTTGTTTAACATTCTGTACCTGAGGACAAAAATTTTTATATTACTGCTCCAGTGAATGAACTAATTCAGATGAAAGGCTTGTGGGATCAGGAATTCTAGGAATAGTTTTGTTTATTTTCAAAAGGACTGTGAAAACGTGTTTGGATAGTGTCCACACACAAGAGAGCCAGAATGGCCTCTGAAGCAGTCTCTTGGATTGTGTGTCTTTCGTTCTTCTTCTATGATGTGAGTGGAAGTGAATCCTTCATATAACATGAGCTCACTATTTTATTATGATGCTGACATGATTAAAAATGCATGTATCTTGGAGATGTTGTGTCAGAGGAGATGAGGGGGTTTTGAATTAGGAGATGACAAGGTACAGATGATTTATAAATAAGCCCTTAAGAATCTATATGGTTTTTGACTTTCTCCCTGCCTGAATTTTTTTAATTTAGAAGAATGCTAATTGCATTCTTGGTGGGAAGAGGGCATTCAGGAAATGGCTCTGATAGTGGATTGTTTTTATGTGCTCAGTGTCCCTCATGTGTGTGATATATTGCATATCTGACTTTTCTGTATGAGAAATGTGTGGTAGATAGGAGGCCTTGGTTTTCTGTTCAAATGCTTTCCTAATGCCAGTCTTCTCCAACACTTCCTGAAGATGCCTGCTGCCTGTGAGTCAGTGCTTGAGGATATTGAAGACATCGTGTCAGCAGAGGATTTGAAACCACACGATCGGCAGTTTGTGAGAAGGAATGTTTTTCCCAAAGTGCGAAAACGCAACTCCCAAAAAAACCTTCAGACAGATGATGAGCCCCCAAGTGACAGGTAAAGTCTTATATCGATCCTGTGTTGGTGCTTTTCTTGTATCTCCTGTGTGCTTGTCAGCTTTCAGAAATAAAGTGCAAGTTTGTGTTATATCTTAATGTAAAATCTGTATACAAGATAAAAATGAGTAGAATAGTCCTTAGAGAATGTAGAGAGAATAAATAATAAATCCTAAGAAAATTTATTTTCCTAGACAGATTTTCTGTAGAAATCAGTTGTCACTGAGATGTTGATGAATGGTACAATCAGACTGGAAGAATGGTTTCTGTTATGCCTTTATGTATAAAAGATTTCTGTAACAATTGTCTGTTTAATCTTAATTACCTAAATACAATCAGAGCTCTTCAAAATGCAGTTCTGGAGTAGCCTTTTGTCACCTGAAATGAGAAATAGGAACAAAATCCTGAGAGTTGCAAAAGGGTAGTTGGAAGGTCATCTTTACCAAACGCTCTGCTTGAGCACTGCCACAAAGAGCCAGTTGGCAGGATTCTGACTAAGCAGTTTTTGAGTATCTCCAGGAGATGGAGATTCTACAGTCCCCCCGTGCCAGTTCTTGGGCATTCTTTGAGTGAAAAAGGTGTTTCCTGATGCTCAGAGGGAACTTCCCATGTTTCAGTTTGTGCCTGTTGCCTCTGGTCCTGTCACTGGGCACCACTGAAAAAAATCCTGGCTCTGCCTTCTTTGTACTTTCCCTTCAGGTGTTTATATACTTTGAGATCACTCTGAGCCGTTTCTGTTAAGAGGCGTGTTCCAGTCCCTTCATGATCTTTATGGCCCTTTGTTGGACTGTCTCCAGTAAGTCCCTGTCTCTCCTGTGGGTGCATCCTGTCAGGGCCCAGGGACTTGTGTATGCTCAGTGTGCTGCACCCTGACCCTGTCTCCTTTCATGAAGGGTACATCATCCTTGCTTCAGCCTTTCAACCTGTTTTCTGCATCCTGGGATTTGCAAAGGCTGTACTTGTTGTGTGTACATCCTGCAAGTGGCATGGTGAAAGGTCTTTTGAACTTACTGTTTTATTTCAGGGGAAATAGTATGCAATAAGCATGAAATGGCATCTTTGTATTTTTCCTACTTGTGATTTCCATAGGAACAGAATCAACTTTCTGCTGCAGTGGAATTGATTAGAGTGTAGGTCAACTCAGTTATTGATTATAGTTTCTACTGCAGGTCTGAGATCTGTTTTTTTCTTTTTTTTCCCCCCACATTAGTTTCAAGTGGGTGGATACAGTTTCCCTAGATGATAAAGATGAAAATAAATTGTATATGAAAAATTAATTTTCTGTGGAGAAATAAAATTTTGGGTTTTCACTGGCATCGAAAAGAGATTTTATAAGCATAACAATCCATCCTTATCCTCATGCCCCTAAAAATGAATTGGCCCCAGTCAGCCAGGAGTGTATGGACAGATGAACTGGTGCTCTGTAGATACTTCACACAAGTGCTTCATGCCCCAAAGCATTCAGGTACTATGTATTCTCTAGCAGGCTGCGTTTTAGTGTTTTGTACCCAAGAAAGCACATTGAACATGTGTTGTTTAGGCAGCAGGAAGACTAAATTCCCTGTGTTTACAGTTAATGATCATTAATGTTCCATCAACAAATTTCTATTTTTAGCTAGGGGAAGTGTCTGTTAAAAAAGAAGCAGGAAGGGGGAGGGGAAAAAAAAAGCTGTAGGCAGGGCGCAGTATTGTGTTCCAGGATGTGTGGTGTTCTTGTACTGGCATCTTTAGCTCATTGGCAGTTATCCCAGGAATTTCAATGGGAGCTTCTTACAGAACTTTTTGTTGGTTTTTGGAGCCCTGTATGTGCTAGCTCCACACTGCCATGTCTGCCATGCTGCTTCGGTAGCCTGAAAAGTTTGGGATGGGGGCTTTTGGCCACCAAGTTAGTTTATACAGCTGACTTGTGTGGAGGGAGCTACAGTCAATGCATGCTGTAATATCAAAAATTGCAGTTTGTTTGCTGGTGGCCTAATTTCAGTGCTGTCACTTGAAGGTTGCTTATTACATGATATGATAATTTTGAGAAAGTTGGGGTGTTTGAGTTGGGGATTTTTTTTGTGTGTGTGTTTCTGTATTTTATTGGGGTTTTTATTGTTACTTTAACATAACTGCATCGTACTGAATCTGTTATTACCCTACAGCTCCTGCACCTTCTCCATGCTAAAACTCTTTTCTGTCTCTTTTCTTGCTAGTTGTGGTGGATTGACTCTACCACAAGGGAGAGAACTGGAAGAGTGAAAGTGAGAAAACTTGTGGGTTGAGATGAAGACAGATAAAGTGAAGGAAGGAGCAGGGAAAAACCCCAAGTGATGCAAAAGCAGCCATTTGCCACCTCCCACAAGCAGACTGGTACCCAACCAGTCTCAGAACAATGGTTATTTTGGAAAGACCAAACCCACAGCTTTTATTGCTGAACATGTCATCTGGAATGAATTATCCTTTTGGTCAGCTATTCTGTTCATGTTCCTCCCAGCCTGTTGCCCATCTGCAGCCTGCTTGTGGTGGGATGGAGCACAGTGAAAAACAAGCAACACTGTTCAATGATAGCTAAAACACTTGTGTGTTAACACTGTTGCAGTCACAAACAGCAAAACACAGCCCTATATGGGTTTTTGTTACTCTCTCCCAGCAAGGCCTAATACCCATTGCACTAAGATCACATAATTACTGTTTTTCCTCAGCTGTTTTGGAGTTGTTACTGTTTGCATTGCTTATTTTATGTTTGAAGAATTACAGTTCATTCAGTCAGTTCAGTGGTGGGCTTGAAGGGGAAGCTTATTCATCATTGCATTTCTCATTTGTTTATACTTGACAGCATTATTCCTGGTGTTCAGAAAATCTGGATTCGTACCTGGGGATGTTCTCACAATAATTCAGATGGTGAATACATGGCTGGACAGCTGGCTGCATATGGATACAAAATTACAGGTAACAGTATGAGTGAGCCCTAGTTCAGTTTTTCTGGTGTGAATGTTCTGAGCTGTCAAGCTGTAATCAAATGTTTTCAGTCTTAATTATTCTTTTAAAAATTCCCTTCTGATCCCTTTCTGATCTGAAGGTGAGGAGGTAAAGTGTTTCCCTGGCCTTATGCAGAAAGGTTACAGGACTAGTGCTTTCAGAATGGTCAGATTTTCTTGACAGGGCAGACATCAGATAGATGTCATTCTGTAACTTTTTTGGACATTTTACTTGCTATGCTGAATTGAAAAGTTTTCATAAGAGTGGATAGGAAATACATGAGTTCTTGGTTTTTAACTGTAATTGGTGGAACCTAAGGTGAAGAGGGAAAGAGGCAGCATGTTTTTGCTTGGTGATGTGTGTGTTTGCACTGGAGCGGAGGTGGTCTAATTCAGGTGAATGATCTTTTGTTTCAGGAGGAGATATCAGTAGGGATCAGTGGGATAATGCAAGATTGTACCTTGTAGGCTCCAAAGAGCTGAGAATGCTATTTCTCCTTCCCTTCCAAGTACTTTAAAAATCTCCCCATGATCTTGTTCTGCCTCCCCAGTCCTAAAAATACCACCAAACTTGTGGTTATACTGGCCACATTTCACCTCCTTAATGCAAAATATGCTGGCAAAAAAGTTGAAAAGTTGGATTGATACCATCTTTCAATACACAAGTATTATCTGAATTCTTTTGTGTAGCTTTTGAATAGTGAAAAACAGGAACTTAAATGTTACTAACTAATTCATGTTCAGGTGTGTCTTGCACCAAAACTTGTATCATGAAAGACTATGAAGTTGTAGGTCCAGATGTTTTTCTAAAAGCAATCCTGATTTCACAGAATGGCTGTTTCTTTTCTTGAGCGTGTCATGATACCATTAAACAGTAGCATCTCATTTTCCTTTAGTGCTGTTGATCTTTCTTACGTGGAAGTAAGACGCTGAATTATTCAAGTGCTGAACTACTCTAGGGAACCCAGGTGATTATTAAATTGATAGTACAGCTCCAGAGTAGGTATCTAGTACAGCTCTTTCCACAGACAAGTGGAGTGCTGGTCCAGAAAACCTTATTTGTGGCAGCTGTTTGTATAAGATTGCAAATATATTCTCATTATGACTTCCTTAAATTTAATTCCTTTTTACGTTATTTGTTCTAATGCATATTATTCCAGAAGCAACTTTTGACTTGTCAAGATTCAGATGGCTGTTTTGTGCTCTTGAAATTTTAATGAGAGAGATGCAGGAAATACGGGAGTGCAGTGAAGGAAGGAACTATCTTAAATTTTTGATACCTTATCTTTTTAAAAAATTAACAGTTTATTACATTAGAATAGAAATAAGTCTGCATCTGGACTCTGAAACTGAGAACTAAAAACCTCTTAAAAGTTGCAGTTTCTGGGAGAAGAGTCCCAGAGTAATTTTGTTAGTTGTACATGAAATTGACCTCTAATTTCTAGTCATTGTTAAATTTGTCTTGATTTAGTTTGTTTATATACATACATTAAATGGAACAAACAAAAAAGCCTCAATGCTAGGTGATAGGCAGAAATTATGCGGTGTAGTTTCTTTTTGAAATTAAGTAATTCTTGTCAATCTGTTCTTAAGAAGACATGTTTGGCTTTTTTTTTAGTATTAAGTCATCTGGGAAGTTCAGATAGAATGTCAAATAGGGATTTAATCTTTTTGTCCTATACAGTGAAACAGCTGCACAGTAATAGTAACTGTTGCTTAACATGATCCATATGTCAAACATTTTTTGAAATTAAATTTAATATTGTTCCTGTTATTCAAAAAAAATAAGAAGAAAATGTTTTGTAAGAGCTGCTTCACAGTAATCAATCCCTGTGTTGCTAGAATTTGTTAGTTTTATGTAAAACCCTTACAATCTTGGGGGAAAGATAGAAATGCTCACTAAGATGAAAGATTGTCTATTGTCACAGTGTCTTGCACAGCTATTATGTAAATAAAAGTGTTTGGATTAACCTATTTCCTACATGTTCCTAAGCTTTTGAGACAACCGTTACTGAAAATATGCTGGAATAAAGTTCTGGCTGTAGAAAATTAGATGTGAGCTTTGCTTGTAGTTATTGCTTCATTATGAAGGAGTCAAGCAGTGTTTCTAGTGTCTTCTGTCTAATTGCTATACTGGAAAAAAATAGAAGGAAGAAAAGCAGCATCAGACAGACTCCTGTTGCTAACTGGAAGTTGTAACAATGCAACCTGCCTTACAAGTTGACTTACCTGAAACTGAACATGGATATAATTTCCTCCTTGCTTTTCATGTACTTCAAAAATGTTCTCTCTGTACGAGCACCCTTTGCTGCTTCCAGGAGTGTCTGTATCCAAAGGTGAAAACTGAGGACTGTGCATTTCACAGCAAAGATTGCCTCTGTCTGTGGAGAGACCAGAGTGTGAATCAGCAATGTACAGGTACTGCAATAACGGCAATGGTGATTAAAATTCAGGGACTGCATCAGCTTAAAAATAGGCAGAGGGAAACCAGCAGAAGAGCTGAGCCTATTTTTGTATCTGCTTTTACAGTGTGAAGGTGGGCAGCATTCTGAACAAATCCTGCATGCCATCCTGTGGGAACACAAAGCTCCTTTGTGAGCCTGAGCCACACAGAAATGTGTGGACCAGCTGCTATCAGTGTAGGGCTGTACCATAGGTACTTGTTCATATTCTGAAAATGGTGTAGCTGACGGTGGCTTTACTGGTTCTAAAACTGGTTTTGGTTTCTTGGCAGCATGACTTTCTGTGTAGTTTAGACATGCCTGCAGACCTGCTGGAGTGCTCCCTGTCAGATACACCCTGGAGGAGGAAACTCTTCATGGTACAGACGAGTAATGCCTGCTGTGAAAAACAAGAAGTGGGCGAGCTGGGAGCTTTCAAATATTGTGAGCAGGATTTTTGTTTGGGAAGGGAATTCAGCCTGTTTGCCATATAGCTGTACTTTCTCTGAAAAAGGGAACTGAACATGTGTAGTCAGACATAGAATGCTTTGACTTCTGACGTGGGTAGTTGTATTCACATATGTTGACATCTATATGTTTCTAGTTCTGTGGAATTAATGGGTTTTGGTCCAGCTTTGAATGCATTTGGATGGATCAAAACATAAAGTATGCTTGTTATTTCTTACAGATTGCTTCTGGCTCAGGGCTGTTCACGTCCAAAGCATTCCCTCCTCAACCACTGTAAAACATGCTGGGGGCAGGAAAGGCATTGCTAGTAACTTAGAAATACCAGAAAAATGAACCCTAACTTTTTCTTTTATGAAGACGGAGCAAAAACTGTTATTAAACATTCAATGAGGCTAAAAACCAGTCACAGTTAATCTGCACTACACTTCCGTGGATGTTAGAAATAGATGCTATCACAGAACATATTCCTCCTCTAGCATGGGATTCTACAAATAAGAATTGTTTCTGCTAATTCAGTGGGCTTAGCTTTGATGTAGCACTTAGAAACTGGGGTGTTTTACAGGCCTTTAGCTTTACTTGTGCAGTTTTAGACTAAAATTAGTTCAGACATCCTATTCACTGTTTCAGAAATGTCTTCTGTAAGTGTGTTGGATGGAAAATTGCTGTGAAGGGCTCACTTCATTATTGTGTTTAGTTGGCAGGACTTGTATCACTAAGACTTGCCAATTCTTACTGAATCTTAGTGTTTATAGTCCAAGTTACATGTCTTACAGCTCTGTAACTCCCTGTGCGGAGAGTTTATGTATTTCTCTAAAGCAAATATCAAATAATATTTTGAAATCCTGTTAAAAAAATTATCTGGGGTTTTTTTGCCTCTTCTACTTGTTAGTTTTCTAAACACTTGTCAGTTTTGCTTACCAGTGGATATAACTGAGGTATCATTAAGACTTTCCATCTGCTTAAACAACACATTTGATTAGAAGAAAGAAAGAAGAAGACAAGGAAGAAAAAACTGATCTCCTTAAGACCTCATGTTGAAAAGAAGACAGGTGTAAAAGGAAGAGTCTGCTGTTGAAAAGCAGATGGGGTGCTACAATCTAAAATGGACTTCAGCTTTCAAAGGCATTGTCTCATGTTCATTTTGTTGCATAAGCCATGCTTTTGTAGACTTTGGTCATCCCCATACAGACACAGCAAAGCATGCTGCAGCATGAGTTTTACTCATCCAAGTGCAAAATAAATAAAATTACTAAGACTGTACAGGTATTGATTCATGGGTTGTGAATCACTTCAGAATCTGGTCCTTTGTTTCAAGTGTTGTTTTAAAAGTACTTTTGTACTACACAATAAAATTTTAATATTAGATTTTATTTTATTGTTTTAAAGTAGAGATCTCTTTAGTAGGTTACTGTATTATTAAAATAAGGTCTCCACAGCCTACATAGTGCTTGATGAAGTATTTTGACTAAGATCTCTACTGGTTTCCAGTTTATGCTTTTAGTCTCTCAGAATCAGCAGTTGGTCTTCTGTTTTTTGCTCTCCGCCCTGCTGATAATGCTTATCTGTTTCTTCATAAGTATCATTTAAAATGGTAGTGACTACTGTGTAATTTTTGGGGTGAGGCATCCTCATTGTGAGGTATTTTTAGTATTCTTTAGTAAGCTAAAAGACATTCTTATAAGGCACTTGATTAAGTGCCTTATCAGTCAGAGAATTCAAGGTTTGTCCTTATGTTTGGGTTTGTACTTTTCAGATGGTTGTGAGTGCAGTTCCAATTTAGAAAAAAAAATGATGATTTCCCATCCTTTTTTGAGGGGCAGGGCATGCATGGTATGTGCTTAAATATGCATAGTACTCCACACTACTTTTCTGTTGATGAGAGGTGTTTCTGTTTTCTCTACAACAGTGCAGTCCTGAAACTGTCTCTGAAGCAGCTGAGCAATGGAGAAAAGTGAACAGAGATGTAAATTCTGGTGTTTTGTACCCTCGCTGAAGAATTCCCCCATTGTCTATAACCTGTTGAGTCAGAGCCCTGTATGATTTTTGCGTTGCTTGATAACCTTACTGGCATACATGTTCTGCCACAGATTTCTCTTTCAGATTCAAGCTGTCTCTTAATCTGGATGCAAAAGCTTTCAGATACTGATACTGTTACTGTGAGGCAGTAAAGTAACTTATTTCTTACCTGTTGTCTTGAGATAATTGCCTTACAGTTCAGTGATGCAGATTCCTGCTACTAGAATATTAGAGTTGCTGCTTGTCATAAGTTTGTTTTGTGTGCTGATTCTTGGTGCTCAGACTTGAGAAGTGTGCTCTGACATGCAGTTAGTATGGGAATAATTGCGATGTGGAGGTTTTCTTATTTTTAAAATCTGTAGCTTTTATGGTCAGATGGTTAGAAGGGTGAGGAGAGGAGGTGAAATAGGACATAGTGAGGAAGGAAACAGGTGAGGCTTATGGGATGTAGCAGATGGAGTTGCACAACTGTAGATGATCAAGATTTCACAGTTCTTTGGAAGGAATAGATATTCCCAGTGCATCCAGAAGTGTCCTATAAGACAGTGAGGAGGACAATGAGTGTGGATATTGGAATGGTTTCTTGCAGTGTAGAGTTCATACAGCATCATGCTGTGAGTCATCTGCAGCACTGCATGTTCTTAAGTCTCTGTAAACTAACGTATAATTGTGGTTTTGGCAGCTATGTATTACTGCTCCAGTGTTCCCTGTAAAACTTCCTAACCCGTGTGTCGCTAGACTTCTGTTACTTATCACTTCTGACTTGTAGCACAGTGCAAGATCTACGGCCTCTTTGTGGTGAGTTTTTCCTTCCATGGCTTCCTCAGCATCAACTTCTTACTCCTGTTGGGCAACTTTCTGTTAAGTGGGGAGTCCAGCTTTGAGGATGTTGTCTCCGTTACAGGATAGAACTCCGAGTTCTCAAACTGGGAAATGTGTCCCCTGTTTATGGGGGAACTAGATAAGAACTAGAGTCTGTTTTTTCCTCGTAATTGCATCACTGCCATTAGCGCTTGATATGACAACTGTGTACTGTATCCTTTTTAAAATCATCTATTTGTCCGGGAGTGGCTTTTTGTTTGTTTGTTTTTTCTTGCAGTGTTTTTATTTCACAATCATAGAGCAGGCAACTGAAAGTTGGGATCGTGCTAAAGAACCTGATAAATCCTGTGTGCACACAATCTTCAGAGACACTTGTAGAGAGCTCACATAGGTAACTTTAGGCGTGCACAACATGTTTAGGGTTAATTCTAGTGACAAAGCATTGGCTGCGTGCTCTGGTGGTTGTGCAGTGGAGTTTAGTTCTGGCGATGCTGAATTTCATGTAATCCAGAAGAATGAATTTGTAAAGGATTGAACCATGGAAGGTAAATTTCAACTCCTGGTAGCATCCATCCTCCTATGTGGAATATGTCCCTGTAGTAGACGGTTAAGCAATTAGCAAATGAAGCATAAATAGCAGTGATGAAGTGAGTTCAGCACAAACACCCAGATGATGAGCTTTTTAAGGCATTCTACAGAGACATTAGTTTCACAGGTCGCATGGTTCTTCATGCTTAAAGAAAATTTATAGTAGAGTTATAAAAGCTAGTGGGAGAACAGACCTTTCTTTTATAACCTGAAGAGATTTCTTTGACCATGTACTCTCAGAGATAGGAGCAGGATTATATTTTGATCAGGAACACTTGTAGGGGCACTAGAAAAGGATGTGCTTGGTACCCTGGACTGGGGAATTGTGGAGGAGGGTTAATGTTCACTGCAGGCTCCTGATTCAGTTTGACTAAAATTTCATTTGCTAGGAACGATGAAGTTTAGCTGCCAACGAGGACAGAGTTCTCTGAACTTGCCATGGTCTCAGTTTTTCATTAAGATGCTTTTAATAAGCCTTGGGTATGCTTTTTTGTCAGTTGCAATGCAGATGCTTCTGTGTGTGAATTGCTGTAAGTTACTGTGGGGAGCAAGGCAAGCCTGGGTGAGTTGCTTTCTGGCTTGGTGCTTTTAAGAATTTTGAATGTAGCACAACTCAAACTGTTCTGTGTCTCCAAATACAGAACGATAATCTGTGTTGTTCTCCCTCTCTTGTGCCTGAGGGCGTACTAAGGGAAAAGACTGCCTGTGATTATGGAGGCTGGCTGGAGACAGTAGAAATGCATTAAAACAAATAATAGATACAAATTGGTTTTGGTGCTTTTCCTCATTGATGGGAACAAATAAAGACAACGGGGAAAAAAAAAAAGAGGAAAGGACTATCAGACTTGAGTGTAATTTTTTTTCCATCTTCATGGCTGGCTTTGGCTATGTTCATGTAAGCCTGGTAAGTGATTCCATGGCTCTCAGGTGTTAAAACAGGTCCTGTCGCTGAGTGAAGAGGTAATGAAACATGTGGCAATTTTTTCTCTCTCCTTGATTCCCATCCCATCCCTGGTGTTTGTCTGCTGCTGTTTTAGCTCATCTGTGCTTTTAATTTATGTTTTTTTTTTTTTTTTTTAATGATACAGCTCTGTGTCTCCCCAGGCCTACTTGGCTGTATGAGTGAGTTTGGACATTACCCTTCTGGTTTCTTTCTAGAAGAATGTTTATACAGTGGTCACGCACACACACAACTGGAATAAGGTAATGTTTGAAATAGCTCAGGCTCTTTTCAGCTGGAGAAATCTGAAAGGTCAGAGCCCCGGGCAGGAGCCGTGGCGCGGTGGTGCCGTGCCGGGAGCAGCCGAGAGGGAGCAGCAGTGCCTAAGGAGTGAGTGCCGGGCTGCGCCGCTCTCCCGCCTGCCGGGAGGGCTCCGGACCTTCCCCGCCCTGCTCGCCTCGGAACCACTGAACGCAGGGGCCTGCAGCATTAGGCACCTTTCAGCGACAGTCATACACATTTGACTAAACCTGCCTTGATTTAAGCTGTTTGCTGGCATTCTGATCTCACGCCGGTTTAGTTGGCAACTTTGCTATTGATTAGGAAGGTTTTGTATGTTTTGTACTTCTGTTTTGTCTCAAGAGTTACCTCTTCTTAGCTTCAGTTTTGTGTTGGACTCAGTTTCCCTGAGAGTCTCTGTTAAGGAGATGAGATTCATGAAGTGTAATTGCCTAAATGCACCTTTTTGAAGAACTCTTCCATTTGGAAGTACTTTCTGCTTTATGTTTGCTGGTCTGGGTAGGCTGGATTACTTTATGTATGAACTTCTCTTTGAAACATTATTTGAGGAGTTTGCTTATAACCACCAACATATTGTTTTCTTTGAAAAATGGTTAAAAAATTGTTTAATTTTAATTATCTTATGTACACGGTCTTACCACGCGTATTTCACCAAGACACTAAAAACTGTGGGGACTGTTGAACAAACACTACTTGTTGACATACGTAACTATAGCATAAATAAAACCATGAGTGTAAGGGCAGATGATGTTCAGGTTGGACATCAGTATTTAATAGTTTAGGTGCCTAGCAGTTTGTCAGGGCTAGCATTTGGTTGTCACTACTGCAGTGCTATCGTGAGTTTCCGAAGCTAGCTTTTTCATTTGTTCAAGCAAATTCTAAATAATATACAGGATGTGATTTAATGTGTTTTTTGAGGGAAAATGCCACCTACTGTGAATTAACATCCTAGGTTGACTGTGGGTAAGGCCTAGCTGGGTACTAGCTGGTGTATTTTGTGTGCTTAAGTTAAGGTTTGTGGAAGTACTTACTTTTTAAAAAAATTCGTTCATGTTGACTGCATATAATTTTCTTCAGCTTATCTTCAGGAACCTCTGAGTTGTATGATCTTGCTTTTTCCATCTAAATGCTTTAAATATAGTTTTGTAAAATCTTTTATTGTGAATGATATTTGAAATAATGGAGATAAGTTGCCAAAGGACAGTCTGTCGCTTGTACTTCTTGAGGCACTAGAACTGTGCCCCGGGATGTCCTTAAGTTAGCAGGCAAGGAACTCTGTTATAGTGAAATGATATTGTGCTGCCATCTGAAGCAAAGTTGGAACAGACTCCCATGTGACCTGTATCCTGCTCGAGGTGTTTGTGGAATAACCCTTCCATTCTTCTCTTTTCTGGCACTGCTGTACTCCAAAGCCTAATTTGAAATCAAGCAAGTTATGTACAGGCTCATAATGTTTCACAGAAACTGAGTAATTATTTGGTCCAGCAATACTAGATAAATAGAGAACCCGCTCACTCTCAGAGAAGTGTTAGGGCTGCCCTGCATCTCAGGATGTGCAGAGAAAGGACTTTATTGCATCATAAAACTGTGTGTTAGAATGTTTTATATTGTCATGACCTATTTCTGCTGTTCATAGGAAACTTCGGCCTCGTCCTGTCCAGTTTTTGTGATTTTTGTGCTATTTTCAACCACTTGGGAAAAGTGGGATATCTGTTATGGCCACACAGCACTCATGGGGACCTTAAGCTGACTGAGCTGGTGCAGTCTTTCCAACACTCATGCTTACCCAGGGCATGATGGGCCTGCAGAAATGCGCATCTATCATCTCTGCTGTCAATCCCGTAGCTTTTGTGTGCTGCCATTTGGAGTTAGCAGATTAAGTGCTGGGGCTGAGGAACAGGCTATTTAAGCAGAAGACATTAGCTTTTGTCTCAAATCCCTGGCTTTGGAATTTGCTTACAGAAAGAAGCTAAGCAGGAACTTTGTCTTGGATAACTATAAATAGACTTTGAGTTAATTGTGCCAAAACTGAATTGCTGTTGATTTGTACAAGGCACTGGTGTATAGAGAAGTGATTTTTTTGGCTTGCAGTTTAATAGAAGACAGAACACTTGACTGCAGATTTTATTAGGCATTTTGGACCCTCAGCTTTTGTTGGCTAGGTTTTAAGGGTAGAATTGTGCTCATTTGTAATTGATTCCCTAAGTGATAGTTGACTTTTGAGATTCTATTGTTTGTTCATGGGTTTCCACTTTTCTGCTTGTCTTTATCATGCTTTGAAAAATTCACTTCCCTTTGGAAATGTTAATTTTCCTTTGTGATTGTAAAGATGGTAGAGCATAAGATGATGGTAAATTTGAGCATCCAGTAGTTATTTAACTAGGAGTTTGAATCTTATAATTGGTAGTGATGGAAGGAGAATATCAAGTGAATAGGGTTTGGAAGTCTTACTGGAAAATAAAAAAAAATTAACAAGTTTAGTTGTAAGACAATCACCTTTATATATTGCTGATGGTTGCAGATATTCTTTGTAACCCTAGAGTAGAATAAGAAAAGCACTACCAGAATTTTCTGTCACAGGAGAAAAATCTAATTGCTAAAGTTTTGTGGGTTTTTTTGTCTTGATTTCCATAAAACCCTAAACTCCAGGAAACTTATGAGATGAAGGAAATTTTCTGCACAAACTCTTTTGCTGTGACACTTCTCTGTCTTTTTGTTAAAATGGCTTGTTGGAAAACTTATGTGCTCAGAATTGTCTTTGAGTCTGTTCATGATTTTCTAAGTAAAAAAACCACAGCAGAGCAAGAAAAACAGTGTCTTCTTCTGTAGGTGACTGCTAGCTCTTTTTACAGGTGCAGCTTTTCAGTGTTGTCAGTGGTTCCTCTCTTTACTGAGGTAGAATTACATTTAAATGGAGGGGGCTGTGAACTTTGCTCTTGGCTTGAGGAGGAATTCTCACAGTTTATTACCACCTCAGTCTCTGATGCTGCTCACCTGCTGCAGGCAGTCCTGCAGATTCCCAGATGCAGGAAGAGGGGTTTAGTTCTGGGGGTAAACCTGTGCAGAGGAGGATTGGGAGAGGAATTTTGAGTGGAACTGTTTTCCCTTAACACCTGCAGGGAGTTAGTTTTAGGTTTGTGTTCATGACTGACAGAGCCTCCTCTTAGACTGGTGCATTCTGTCGAAGATCATAGGCCAAAAGGCACCTGGCATGGTGAGCTCTCCTTCCCAGGGCTGGGCCATTCAGCAGCTTTTGTTTAAGCTGAATGTTGTAAACATGCAGTGATGGAGAATTCATAAACCCTTTTGGATGATTAACTACCTTTCTGGTTGAAAAGTGTTTCCAAGTGTGTGACCTATACTTTTTAGCACAGTTAAGCCTTTAGCTGCCTGTATGTTCTTTAGTGGATATGGAGAACGTCTCATTCTTTTCTTCTGCATTGCAACCTTTCACATATTTGAATGTAGTTATGCCTTCTCTCTATAGGCATCTTGTGTTTAGGCTAAATAGATCTAATTCCTAAAAGCTTCTCTCATAGGTCATGTTCTCTAGAGCGCTGACCTTTCTTGTTCCATTCCTCTGGACATTATCCAGTTTGTTTATTTGCATCAATCGTCAAGTACATTAGTATATTTATCTAGCATGTCCAATTTTGATAAATGTGGAAGAGGGAGGTTTTTTGTTGCCTTACTCAAAATACAGTTTATGAAACGTTCAAGTTTAGGTCCCAGGACAGCTGAAATCTTGATCAAACTCTGTTAGAGAATAGCTCTGTCATAATTGACTTAATGCTTCTTGTGTAAGATGAGAAATACTGAAATACACTTCCATAGAAAAATGCTTACAGGAAACAGTTTTTGGAATAAAACTCTTGAAGATGGGGAGGTTGAAGTCTTGGTGCTGGCTTGTCTGCTATCCTAATCAAGGTTGCTTGCTTCTCTGCTACTGTTTTTTAATGTGTCTGAAGTGAGTGATGCTAATTTATAGAGATTAACAGTGGGTTTTTTTAAGGATTTGCTTTCACAGCTCATTTAGGGCCACCGCTTGCTCATAATAACTGTTCTTAGTAATACTAACTCTGAATTGCTAAGTCAAAGATTTTCATCACACTTTTTATTTGCTTTTATTTTTCCCAATTGTAGTTTCAAAAATACTCTGGCACCTTTTGGGTAGTGTAAAATCATATTAGTTTCTTGGTTTGATTCAGTGCAAATCTTTGTAAGTGTCTATGTGTATGCCTTGAGACATTGAGAAAGAAAGAAGGCAGAGCATTACCTGGACTGAGTGGGCAAGAGATGGCTTGTCTTTCATTTAGCACTAAGGCTTCCTTGTGCTGAGTCAAAGTATATGCTTGTGAAACTAGAGCTTTAGACTTGGAATGCTTTGTTTTAGTGTTTTGTGCCGTGATAGATTTCTGCAAGTATTTTGAGCAACTTGATCTGGTAAAGAATCCATCTTGATGCCATTCGTTGGGGCCTTAAAAGGTCGTTCCCCCCACCCAGTATGTTAGAAACCTTGAATTTGTTGGCCTATGTAACTTGAGATGTTTCAACAGTTTTAGTCTTGACAAGCAGAGAAATCTCGGCCACTTAAAATAAGTGAAGGTAACACATCGGAGAAGCATTAGATCAGAGTTTGATGTCAGACTTGCAACAAGAACTGGACTTACAGAACTACATTACAGTAATTCAACTAATGCTTACTTCGCTTTTCCAGATAATTTTTAGAAAGATTTTTGCAGAGGTAAAAGCTATCAAAGATCTTTTTAACACCTCCCTTTTACGAGGCCAGAGTTTGGTCGATGGGAAGAGAATTGCAGTGGTTGGCATAGATTCGGTCTGTAAAGCTTCAGTTTTAGGTGTTCTTACAGCTATTGTACGTGTCACTTTCCTGGTTTCTTTGTGTTTCTTTAAATGCGTGAGGATTTTACAAACTTATTTATGAAAGTGTCGAACTCGGTGTGACGGTAACTGCCGTTCTGTGAGTCACTGCTAGATGGCGCTGTGTGACCGCGCTGGCGCCGAAATTAGTGCTGAAGCCTCTTCTTAAGAACAGTTTAAATTAACATTTAGGTTAAAAATGCCGTTTTGTTGAATTTTATTTTCAATTTAGTCACTTAATTGATCCTACTACAAATGATCTCCTAGCTCAGGGCCTTGCTTTGCATTGCTTGAAAAGATTCAGAAGTTCAGAGGAAACCCTAGCAAGTGAGGTAAAATTTTCATTTGTTTCCCACAGAAATTATTAATAATGCAGGAGCATTGCATACATTAGGCTTGTGTAAATATCCTAGAAGATTATTCTGAAAAAATGAGATCCACTGTCACTTCAGATATGGTTGCAAAGGAAATGAAGCAGTGATTAGTATAAAAATCTCTAGAGATTAGAAGATTTGTATGATTTTTATTAATTGGCCATCATTAATACATGTTCATGCAAGTTTATGAACTCTTTGTTTTCTTTATTTTCAGAAACTTAGATGGGAAAGTTTAAAATTGTTTTAACTTTTTTCTGGCCTAAAATGGTACTTTTGATTTCAGAGTGTGCTATATAATTGTAAGCAATGAGTTGCTCATTCCTGGAAAAGATCATATCCAAATAAAGCTTTCTGGGTGTGGTACTAAGACGCTTGCAACATGATGCAGCCAGGGTTTTGTGTGTCCAATCAGGATGGCGTGAGGTTTTTTCATAATGATCAGCGTTAGCAAGGGGTTTTCACTGTGCGGGAGGTACAATGTGCTAAGCAGTCAGTTTCCTTTACTGTCATGCTTAAAAACATTTTAGAAATTTTGCCAAGGCAGATTTTCATGGGTCTCAGGTACGTACACCAGGAAAGTTTGCATCTCTTAAAGATCTGGATACTTCCAGCAAAAGAAGAAAGTTTGCTTCAGCTGCAGCTTGTTATATGTATCATTAAAAAAAACCCCAATCAAACTCCAAAGGGTCTGTGAAGTGCAAAAATGGCATTTGTGTTACCAGACTGCATGTTTTCTCTGTGCATGTATGAATTTTTTTTTTCCATTGTTAATTGTGTTTTACTTGTTTTTTTTGGGAAGGGGGAACAGATAAAGATGGTGTATGCTGTAGTTGTTTCTTACTGTAATGATTACATGGATTTATTTGTTAGAGTATATTCTTCATCTACTTCCTGAGATCTTGCTGGTTGCTGTCTTGGATCACACCTCTACTGGTGTATCAGTGATTATTTACATTGTGTGTATACAACATTTCTAGTTTGACTCACCTTCCTAGCACTAATTGAAATCAGTTGATATATTTGTACTTGAAGTTCCAGGTGTGCTACCTAGCACATACTGAAGAACAAATGTGATATTTGGCATAACACTTAGATTTTGGGGAAAAAAAGAAAAAGGAAAAATATTAGCAGAACAACTTATCTTATAGAAGGATTCTAAGGAAATACTGAGCAGCAAAAAAAAAAAAAAAAAAAAAGGTATTTTGCTTTTCTTTAGCAGTAAAAACTTAATTAAAACCATCTTTTTTCACAGTTTTTGGGGAAAACTCATTTTTGGGGAAGTGGTCTTAGGAATGCTGTATACCAGAATGAAATGAAAAGTAGTTTCTAGCCATCTGTAGCTCAAGACATTGAAGTCATGGTGATCTGAATTGGTTTGCAATATGAGGTTGGATGGCAAAAGTTAGAAATATATGTCTTTAAACAATGGAAGATCAAAGCAGATCTGTTGTCTTAGATGGAAGTTTCCTCAGGTTAGAAAACAGTGGAGGAAATATATCCATAGCTGCTGATCCCTGATCATGATGCAGTGCTTCTGAGGTAGTTCAGTTTCAGTCTAAAATGTGTAAGAATTAGTTTAACTTAATTCTCTTTCTTATTTTGCAGGTTTTCACAGCCTTTGGTTTGAAGCAGTAAGGGAGCTTCTAGGATGAATTAATGACATGTAGTTGATTCCAGTTGAGATCTTTCCTCCTGTATCTCAGTTAATTTGGTTCTGCAGGAAAATGATTTTATAAGGAAAATGATGTTTTTGTATGAACTGATTTATAGGTTCTTACTTTTTTCCAAGAACAATCTGTTGAAGGATTGTTATTTATTTTTTTTCCTAGAGTCCAGTGCCCAAATTGTGGTTCAAGAAGGTAATTGAAGGGGTCTGCATTTTTCAGACTACTGGTGGACACATGAAAAAGGAAAATTAATGCAAACTGTAACATTTTTCTAAATTTTGATACATATACAAAGGAAAAAAAAATTGGAACTCCCTCTGGACTAGGGTTGGGTTTGTTGTTTTTATGAGACCTAAGACACAGAAATGCCTGCTAATCAGCCTCTCACCCCTGCAAAACCTTGTTTAAAGCTTTCATAACTGTACTTTTTTCATTTTCATTAATGCAGTCTAGCTTTTCGTAAAAGCAGTTACACTCCCATTAACATGTACTTCAGGTACCAGGAACTAAATCAAGGGTAACTTGGTGTGGAAAGTGTGGAACTAGTTAATGTCTTGCTAACATCGAGGAGTGTGTGACTTGCAAAACAAACTGCCGTTTTTGATACCGACTTGTACCCCGTTACTTTAGACACGTTCCAGTATTGGAAACACATGTGCCATCTATGCTGCAAACCATATCCTCAAGAAACAGATGCCTAAAATGAAGGATTTAAAGCCTGATGAATGAGGTGGATTTAAGATGTGTTTTAAATGGAACTACTCGTATGGCTTTCTTTATACTAAAACTTGCCTTTTTTAACCTCTGCAGAGTCTGCTGATTTTTAGCATTGATTTCTATAGCATTGCTTCACAAATATTTTCATAGTTACACCTTGAAAATACAGTAGTGTCTTTGAAAATGTCAGTCTGGAATAAACAATGAAAAGACTTCTTTGGCAAAAAGCCCCCAAGCAAAAAACTGTTGAAATGGGACTTTCTGTCCTTGTTTAAATGTACGTTTTAGCTGCTACATTAGAGTGATGATAAACAAAGGACTACCTTGGGAATGCTCAGATATCTATCAAAATAGATGTTCAGAAATTGTTTTTACCATACATCCCATAGTTTAGCTAAGTTAGGGCTGATTAGCGAAGGGAAAATATACTTGCTTTCCTGAAGCACCCCCTGGAGGTAAAGAGTTTGAGTGTGTTGGCTTTTTTCCTTTGATTGCATTGGGAGTTCTGGTTCTAACTCAGGAAAGACACTTAAGAGAGACGCATAGTTTGAAATGGTATGAATACCTAGTTATTAATGCAGTAGGACCAAGTATTTTGTTTTAACCTTATCTTCTCTCAAATTGCATAAATCCTTTCAGTGTTTAGTCAGCCTTACAGTTCTGTGGAGTTTTGTGTGTAGAGGTAAGCATGTGAAGTGTGTTAATAAGTTACCATGAAAGTAATGTGGTCAGGCTGACAATACAATTTCAAGTTCAGTTCAACTTTCAAGTTTATTTCTTGTTAGCTGATATTTTATTATTTGGGTGGGCTCAGGATTTTGTGTTTTAAGTTCAGAGCTTCTACAATGTGAGCCATGCATAAGTTGATACACTTGTTCCAGTTCTGCTTTGGCAAGTGTAATTGCTATGCTTTTCTGATGTGCCTTATGTGGTAATTTTATTTGTGGATCCATTCATCACCATTAAAGCAGAGAAACAGGTACACAGTTCCTTGACACATCCTCTAAACAGCTGCAGATCTGTCTGTGCACCTGACAATAGACAGTATCTGCTTATTGGACTGTCTTGCCACCTTCTCTTAAAATGCTATTTCTGTCTGAAAAGAAACAGATTCAGTCCTGTTCTGTATATATACCCTATGTTTATACACTGAACAGTATCCTATAGGCTAAAAGAAGCAAAACAGAAGGTAGAGGAACCACTTGGTGCAATGACACCAGTCTAACATTCTGTGATGGAGCTGTGAACATGTTTGTCTGGTAAACCAGCACTGTGTTTTGCTGTATTCTATCCATGATGGCAAAATCCACACATGATTTCTTTTTGTGTCTGTGAAAAGAATAAGACTATTAAAGTTTTTCTCTAATGTGTTAAATAGTCTTAGTATGTCCTTGTATGTTAGGGGTTGCATGATATTTTTGTTTTGTAAATAAATAAACTGAAAAGTGCTGTTTTGTAGCAAAAGTTCAATGCAACATTTGCAATTATTGTATATGGATTTTCTTGCTGTTTGGCAATGGATGTTTCTCACTAGGAACCAAAATTATTTTAAATAGAAGGGTATAATAAGATTCTGTTCAGGAGAAAGAAGCAGGTCAAATATACTTTTATATGGTTTTAACTTTGCACTAGACAAACTAACATTCTAAGTATCTGGGCTGGTTAGGTTAAAAGGAAGTATAATGGATAGTTCCACACATGAGACAGACAAGATACTGTACGCAGGGAAGGAGAATGCTCCTTTATTTCTACTTACACTTGCGAAGAGCCATCTCTCTAAGTGCTGAAAACTTCACAGGCATCTAATGATGAACAGCTGTTGTAGAAGAAGCTTAAGCTTGGTCACTGTTGTTTATAATATTTGAATTTATAGATCTGAAGTGGCACCTGTTATCCAGGTGTCATCCAATATTGTTTGACCAGCACATGCAATTCAAACTTGAATCACTTCCTCACAGGAGTCTCATTAAATGCAGTAAATTGTTTGGGATATATTATTTAAATTTGTCCTTGGCTGCAATGTGTATCAGTTTGATCTTATTGCCATTAATAAGGGTGTATGCTATGGATGGTTTTCAAGAGAGAAGGGATTAGGCCACCTTTTAAGTCTCAATTCATGGGGATCAATATGAATGCAGAGAAACAAGTGGTTTCTGAAAGAAAAAAGAATACTTTTGGGATTGTCATGATCTTGATTCTCACTGTGGACGGTTTAGTCCCTCTATGGGAATGGTGATTAAAAAGAAAGATTCTGGTTTTGCTATCAGTAATAGAATAGTTCTTCACTTTATCCTCAGTCGCTTTCAAATCTGAAGAAGAAAGACAACCTTTTTGTCTTCTGAGTTAGAAGACCTATACCACTCTTTTCCTGGAAGGTATTTAATGCAATTATCAGTTACACCTGAGGAACAAACTTCGGTTTATATGTTCCATTTCAGGGTTCTTGGGTATCTCCCTATCCAGTTTATTTGCTGTGGTTGCCGTAAAATTCCAAGTACTTGCATTTGGCTTGGTGGTCATAACCATCACCTCATTCAGCAGCAAAAATGAGATACAGGGAGTGAGTGAACTGTGCATGTTGTGTGCAGTTAGTGCTCTGTATTGTTGGTAAGAAACTGTAACTGAAGAACTTTGTGCATTGGTAAATATCAGGATATTTCTGGCCTTCAGGACAGTATATATTGACTACAAATTAAAACCCTCAACCCTGAAAGTGTAATGTAAAAATGTTAAGTTAGTTAGAAAAAAATAACCCCCAAACATAGATATCTACCCTAAAACTGTGACTTAATAATTTTTTACCAGGCTGAGATTGCCTTGACTTTGTTTACACCGTTCTCAGATGTATCACTTATGAAAGGCAATAATTGTCTGAAGTGACCAGAGACAAATATCTAATGGGAAATGAGCTTTGTTTATCACTTTTTCATTGCTTTGATATATAAATGTGAGATTATTTTGAAGAAATGTTTTGGTACCTTTCTTAGTATCTTAAATGGGCGCTGAAATCTTTAGTGAGCTGCTGTGAAAAATCTTTTGGTAGGTTGAAAAAAATAGAAATTGTTCAGAAAGGTGGTTTATGTGAGGGGCCATTCAGATTTTGAGAGAAGGTGGTCTAAGTCTTTCAGCTGCAGTGATGTTTCTGTATGGGAGCTATTCAGAGTAGATAATCTAGCCCATTGTGAACTTTTTAATATAGATTTTAATTAGAGTGCTATTCCTACCACCTGCTGAAGTAGAGTTGGAATGTCTGCTGACCTGAAGTGAATGCACGTGTTCAGTATTAATACTGCATGTCTGGATCCAGACAGCAATCTTTCATTTTGACATGCACATAGTCAAAGTAAATTAATGTTTAAAATCTGAATGCTTGAAGTTCAGCCAGGGTACATTCATAATTATCTTCAGGCAGGTTTGAATGGAAATGCATATGCTATTTTTATTCTTTATTTACAGTATGTACAGGTAAAATGTGTGATAATATTGTATAAGTTAATTATGTTACCTTGTTTTTTTTCCTATTTGTGAACAGTATTAAAAGATTTTAAAACATTTAAGTGACAGCAGTCAGATTCTGCATGGTTCAGTGTGCACTGTGTAGGTTTTTTTCATGTATCTTGAAAATTTGAACTGTTTTCTAGTTGCATATACACATGCGATTAGTCTTAGGAATTATTATTTTGTTTTGGCAAGGTCTAAGTCGTTGTGGATTTTGTGGTCAGACAACAAACTTCTGTCTCAGAAGAAACATTCTCCAGTGAAACAGCACTGTGGTCTTTCAGAGATTTGATTGTGACCACAGCATCCCCTCCCTTAATAGGTGTATTCTTAAACCTCCCAGAAGAATGTAATTAGTCTAAATGTTGCCATTCATTCTATCCCTGATCACACTACGTAAAAATTATTTTAACTCATATATTTAAAAGAGAGCTGCAGCTCTGACAACACAAACATTTTGACATTAATTTTTGTTTGATTGTAAGTCAAGGTTCAAGCACTTAAGTACTTCTCAGTCGGCACAAAACTTTAAAATGTTTCAAAACTGAGGTTCATGCATGTATCTGCAGAAATGACAAGTGTTGGCAAGATGTACTGCTGCATCTATTGCTTTTTACAGTAACATGACAGTGGGAAATCTTTCCAGTGATTCTTTTATTTTTCTTTGTTAAATATTAATAAATAACCCTGATGATTACTGGAGGTCATGTTCAAAAGCCTATTGGCACATTATCTATTTTACTTCTGTTGAGACTATAATGAACATATGTCCAAAGCTGTTGCCTGTAGAGCAGTGTTCAGCTCTAAGTAGTTCAGAGAAACAGACAGGCTTTTAAAATCTGAAAATTATATAAATTTGTGAAAAATCAGTTAAACAAAATAGACCGTCCCCCTAAAACACCCCAATACATTTTGAATTATTAACAAATATAAAAATATTTGTGTTAGTATAACTGCATCTGCATGTGGATTGTGTTTGAATCTGAAAGAGGTGTTATACTGATATTGTTTTTTACTGGTAAATGTCATCTCAGTAGATTCACAGGAGAAATGTAAACACTGATAACCTGTAATAACTGAGCTCTGAATGGGAAGTTTTGCTGCTGGCCAATGAAGAATCTTCTTTTGAACTCATGATTCATGACTGCTAGCTGAACAAAGAATGAGCAAACAGATTTTTTGGACTTGATTTTTCTTGCATTAGATAACTTTGTAGCTTGTATTCAAGTTTTACCTACTAATTATAGAATTTCTTGAGTGTGGAGATTTATTGGTTAATTTTTTGGTTCTAGTCTTTTATGTGTCCTATTTATAGTGTTTATTGGTTCACCGGATACCTTGCTTCGAGAAAGATGTGGTGAATCTTACAGCAGTTTTTCTTGTTTCCTAGTTGACTGTGAATCTGTTTTTAAGCTATCTGCAGAGCAGAAAGAGATTCTTCACTTCTTGTCTTACTGGTCTCTGGAAAGAAAGATAAATTTCTTTGATTTTACAGCAGGAGATGCATATCTGTGATTGCAGAGCCATGTGTTTTTGAGTAATGTTGGTTTCATTGTATTATGCTCTGAAATACTGATTCTTTAGCTGTGTAATTTTTTGATCTTCAGGTGAAAAGTAACTGCATTTCTAATCTGCTGACTCTCTTAGTTGTCAGGAAATTTTCTTATGTTCTTATGGGTTTTTTTTTCCCTGTGTTACTTGTGTGAGTAAAAAAAGTCAACAAAGCCCAGCCAGGGATCAGGCTATTGGTACGTGTACTTCCATTATGCTAGCTCATATTCTTATATTTGTGTCCACATCTGAAATTATTATACCATCTTCTTCTTCTATGGGATTCTGTTCTGACAAAATACAGGGTACCAGAATCACACACTGAAAACATCAATCAAGGAAAGAGAACACTGCAGATATCAAGAGTAATAATTCTCAAAGTCTTAACAATGTCATTTCAGTAATTAGGTAATTAAGTTTTCATCTTAATATGAAATAAATCATCAAAAATTACTTTTTATAGACCACCTTTTGGCCTACTTCTTCACTGGTCTCACAGTCCCTGGTGTAAAACAAACATTGGATTTCAACAGAAATTTATCTTCTTTGTTACCACTTTCTGAAGAGAAGCATGTAAAGTGTGAAATGTTCTGAGGAATGCTTTATGACTCTTACTCTTAAATTCAATACAGCTGTTGAATTTTTGCAGGTTTTCCTTATTGTTCCTCTTCAGTGTTAGATAGTGATCATTGCAAATATGTAACTAATAATGTCTGCCTGCAAAGTAGTGCAGGACTCAGGGTTCTCTTCAGCAAATGTTACTGTGTCTTTTGCTATGGTCTGACAGGCATGACCTACATTTAAGAAAGCCCTCTGGGTCTGTCTGGTTCATTACTGTCTACTTGCAGATGCTTCTTCGTAGATGGTTAGTTGAGATGCTCTTGCAGACCTCCAGGTTGTTTTGGTTTTTTTTGTTTTGTTTTTTTTTTTTTTTTGCAACATTTTTCTACAGTGGTTTTGCAAATTCATATTCTCCAGTAGTAAGAGCCTGGTTTGTTTAATAGAATTTATGTGGAGCTTAGGTTTAAGCGTCTTTCTGTCTTTCTAATAGCAATATTGAGAGCATTTTCATTTTTATGTCACTGGAGCTTCAGGTTGTTCTGGGTTATTAGGTGAAAGTAAATACAAATGAAATATCCAGTCTCTATTCTAAAATCTGCTTGAGAGCCTGCTCTTAGTAGACTGTTGGAAATGTTGTTTTGCACATAGTTTCAAGGTATTTCCAAGCCAGTGGATTTTAATAGTAAAGGAGACTGCCTTGTATTTTCTCCTTTACTAATAGTAGGCTGCTTGTTGTATCTGGTATAACTTTTAAAGTTATGTAGTAATGATCTTTAAATTCATCAATACTGTTTGTGTTTGAAATGCTAATCCAGCAGACTGTATGGTTTGTACAATTATTAATACTCTTTGTCTGTGTTGCTTAGTAGTTAAGAGGTTAAGCAGTTCATGGGGGGTGGTGAGGGTGAACAAAAGCAGTTTGCATTTTGTCAATTTTCAACTTCAGATATCAGTAAATCATTGCAGCAGCCTTCCTTATCAGTTGTTTGCACAAAAAAAAAAAAAAAAAAAAAGTGGAATGGGGGAGTGGAGAAAACCTGTTAGAGTTGTGTCTGAGGGGACCATCTGCTGTGGTTCCCAGTGTTGGCAGTGTGATAAGGGATAAGCTGTGTAAACAGAGGTACCACAAAAAAAGGCAGGCCGGTTCAGGGAGGCATATTTATGATTTGGATTTGGGTTGATAAGAGCCTTAGAAAGTCAGGGATCTTAGAGGAAAAGTCTGTTAAGCAGAGGAGTGATGTATTTAATCTAAAACTCCAGATGTAGCTTATTAGCATGAGTTTGCCTTTGGACTAACTTCTGTAGCTTTCTTCTGATTTACTGGGACTTCCACAAACAGAAATTATGGATGAGTTGCATGGTTAATCCAAACATTAATACAAAATGCTGACAGTTTTGTGTTTTGGAAATGTTCACTAGTGGTTTGTATTAGTACTTAATCAGCAAAAATAGATAAAGATTTGAAGAATTACCAGCAATGTTAATAAGTGTTTGATTTTTGGGGAAGAAATATCTAGGTGGCAGAATAAGCATGCCCATATGAACAGTCAGAGGACAAGCTGATTGGTGACTACTCACCTGGCCACAGGTGTCTCTTGTGTATCTCAATTTGATGTCTATACCTTAGACCTTTGGAAAGATGTGAAATAGAAAGAGACTGCCTCTGGAAGTAGGGAGGGGGTTTCCTGAGCCTCTTGTTAGTCACACAGGGGTTGCTCATTACAGCAGGGTGGGGTGCAGGTGGCTGCCGGTCCACCTGCAGTGTAGACAGTGCTGCATGGATCAAAGAGCCTTAGCTCTGTTTTGGACTAAGGCATCTGTTACTAAGGCCTTTCTAAGTAACTGGTTCCAGTTTAAATTTCTGTATTGGGGTCACTCGGGGTCACTCATGTGTCTGGTTCTATGGTGACTGAAGTAATGGAACAAGGGGGAGTGGTTTTGCATTAAAAATGCGAAAACCTAAACTTTTCACTTGTCAGTTTCAGTCTACTTACCAGTGTTTAAGGGAAACATATGCACAATTTGGAAATTTTTTTGGTTAATTATGAGGCTTTTGCTACTAAGATTCCTTCAGTCATGTGTAAGACCTAGTAGGGATGAAAACTTTGGGAAAACCACATATAGAATGTTCTGTGGGAAGGAAAATATGATGAGCTGCTTACTCGTTGTCCAGGACTGTCTCCCTTTCCATCACACAAACTCTCCAGTAGCTACATTGAGAAAGCAATGATTTCTTTCAGTCAGTGATGATGTGTGAAAACTGAAAAGGTGCCGATACCTTTGCCTTGCTGACTGCTGGTTTGGGATATGGCACATTTGGGGAGACTTAGCCTGGGTGGATGTTGGCCAGCGGGTATGTGGTATTGGGGTGGAGTAGCTGCTATTAACTATTACCCTCCGTGAGAGGTTCAAGCCTGGAATTTGAAGTGCAGAGGTTTGGAACAGGCTGGAACCTGGAGTCTGTCTCAAACCTTTATGAGAAAGAAGGAAATTTTCAAATCTAAGAGAAGTTTGAGGAAGGCTGACCTGCATGTCCATTTACTTTCTGGTGGCTATATAATATCTGAAGATTTTTATTGCCTATAATTGAGCCAGTTACAGCATAAATGTTTTATTTTCCTAACTTTGGGATCTGGCAGCAGGTTTATAATAGCCCTGTCTAAGTATGTCTGCTGCTTTCTCTGATGAATGCTCCCAGACACTTCTGTGCAGGGCTTGGCTGATGTCCCTGCTGCATGTGCAAGTAAGTGGTGCTGACCTGTGCTAAGATTTGCATCCATGGTGTCCAGTGATGGAACAAAAGGCGATGTGCATGGACTGAAAAACAAGAAATTCCATTTAAACATCAGAAAAGATTTCTTTTTTTTTTATGGTGATTTCAATCTAGTCCTGTAACATTTCTCTTGAGGTGTATTGTCTCCATCCATGAAGACATTTAAAGCCCAAATGACCACTGCCCTGAGCAATTTCCAGTTGCTCCTGTGGCTGAGGATAGAAGTTGGACTGGAGGGTCCCCATAGGTCCCTTTGTGATTCTAGAAAATACTGTAAGCTTCAGAAGCTTCTAGATAAGGAGGAAGACCTTGGAGAGGTGAAGACTTCTTTTTTCCTTTTTATATGTAGTCTTCTGAGTTGTGGGTCCTTGGTGTTTATATTTTCAGTCTGCACTTGGGTTACTAGGATATCATGAGGTGTCTTTATCTCTCTCATGGAGGGGAGAGGCTGCTTTTCTTCCACTTACAGGAAGCTCACTTCCTGAGGGAAGACAGAGGATTTTACATGATTTTCCTTTATCTCAGGGAAAGTGTTTTCTAACTCATCTTTAGGTAGTTTTTATGAAGTTGAATTCTGTACTAACCTAGGTGCTACTGTCTTTATCACTTTTTAAATGAAACTGCCCAAGTCTCAGTAAGGAGAAATGTGATTCTGCTACCATTTCCTTTGATAAAACTATGATCAAAACTTTAGAATTGATGTACTGTTTGGAAGAGTGGCTTCATTTCTTCTTTTTTTCCCTCTCAGTTCAGGCTCAGTTATTGATTATGTGTGAAACACTATTGAGGGATGAGAAAGAACTCAAAGTGAGCATAAAGTACTTCTTAAAAATAAATTTTCAAGACTGAATGCAGCACTTTGTCTTTATTAAACCAATTGATGGGTTTTTTTATACTCTTTTTGGTTTGTGAAGATTTTCTTCTTTTTGTGACAGCCTTTTACCTTCATGCTTTGGAAATTTTCACCTTTTATTCTTAGGGCTTAGTTATACTTTCATTGATTCTCATCTCGGTAGAATATTATACTTCTTAGCAAGAGTTTCATATGTAAGGCTCTCCATACGGAACTTTGAAATTAATGGGACACTTGCAAGGTGGTAGAAGTTGCTGGTTATCTTGCAAAAAGAAGATATTAAGAGCTTGTCTTTTGTTGTAGGGGATGTGTAGGAAATAGCTCACTACTGATGTATCCCTGTAGAAAGAGTAAAGTTTTATCAGAGGCAGAAAATGTGACCTGGAGAATTTAAGTGGGTACCTCTTTGTCATCCGAACAAGATAAATTATGTGGGTGTATTTTTACATGTTGCTTAAAATGCTGATTTAGTGTATTTTCTTTCTTGTCAGCAAACATCTGGTATGCTACAAATAACCTACTCTCCTTAGGATATAAAAAAAATCTAAGTGCTTTAAATTATTGAGATTCTGCTTAACTACATGTGCATAATTATGAATAAATTGGTGGTTTAATTAATGACACTTTAATAATTCTTTTACAATTTTATTGAGTGATAGAAAGCAATTGCAAGCTGAACTAACTGAAGTTATTTTGTACATTGTTCCTGTGTCATCTACAGCATATGTTTATTAATACTTTCTTCTGCTATAATTTTATCTGGGCTAACTGTAAACTCCATGCATTACGAAACAAAGGATTCTGTTTTGTATAACCATGAGGACAATATATCAAATCTGGCCTTATCTCTGGTTTGCTGCATTAAAAAGATTATTAGAGGAGAACATTGTGGGTCAGTTGCAGGGTTTTATTTTTCTTTATTCTGATCTGCTATGGACTTTTAAGTTTTTGTAGTGGTTTTGAAAGTCTGTCTTACCTGCAGCAGCATATGTTAGATTCTTGTTTCTTTGTAAACACATCTGTCCTAACTATGTTGTATTCTTTTCATGTTTTGAAGCCAAATATTGGAAGCTATGTAGCCAAAACCTGCACTTAAGCTCCTGTCTGCTTTTTCTCACTTGAAGAAATAAAGTTAACCTTTCCAGGTATTATTTAATGTGCTGTAGACCTTTAAATAGTTTCAACATTGAGTTCATCTTTCTTCTGTTTGCTCTTTTCCAGTTTCTTCAGTTGTTCTGAGATTTGCTGCTTCAACTAATAAAATTAATTAGAACTTGAAGTGTGTGGTTTTTGATTTTACAACAGGGTAATTTATTTTCCATTGGAAGTAATTGCCAAATGAGTGGAGTCTGTCAACCTGCTGTATACCTGCAATATTCTGACAATGTAAGCTGTCTAAAAGATGAATTGTGTGTGGGGAAAGACCACATGTCCTTCCCTGGCTTGTGCGGTGAAGAGGTGGACTAATAGATGGGAATGCAGACTGATGGAGATAGAATATTTTGGATAGCATTTTTTTTCATGTTATTTCTTCTTTCAGGTCATCTTTTAATTGTGCTGGCTTTAAAAATCAGTGTATGAAAGATATCACAAAAATGTAATTCATTAGTTTCTTTAATAAGACTAAAGAAGCCTGTATAGATGGAAAAAATTTAAAAGAAGTAATAATAATCAAAAATGATAAGTTCTCTTGTCTTGAATTGCAATCAGTTTCAAAATTGGTTTAGGTTGCTCAATTACTGTATGCTGACATAAGTAGTGTATTGAGAGCTTTGGTAAGAGAAGCAACAAAGATGATCAAATAACAAAAATGTGCAGTCAGACACCTTCCTTTGCTGCTGTTCCAAATCACGGCCACCTGATTTCTGCTGCTGGTGCCTGAGAAGCAGGAGATGATTGGCACACAGATCCCTTCCTTGTGGTAGCGCATCTCTAGTGTCCTGTGCAAATGGAGGGGGCTGTGGGCTGCTGGCAGGAGCGTTCAGGGGAGCAGGCAGCTCACAGCCACTGCCCAGTGCTGGGGCTGGACATCAGCTGTGGGATGTTGCTCCCAGCTGTTGCTGCACTTCAGTGCTCTGCATCCTTACAGGCCACCCATCTGTGTGTCAGACAACGGAAAGCTAGGAAGGATTACTACTTCTACACATTAGTCCAGTATCTTCAGCCTTCTTGGAATACAAAGAAAATATCTTGCAATTGTATTTTTGTTTTAGGATATGGGTCACTGCTCCTGTGTTCTCTGAGGCAGGGCACATAAGGTCTCAGGACCTTCATAAAAACTCATGTAAGCAGTTTTGCTGTTCATTTTAAGGTGCAAAACAGCTTTTCCCATTTGCTTGTATTTAACTTGGGAATTATAGAAGATTTATGGAACACATTGCAGGTAATCTGCAAAGCATATGTCTTTGTGTGTGTGGATGTGTTTTTTGGTGCATTTTAATTAAATAGCAGTATGGATAACACAATCCTTTATGCACAGTCTACCACAGTGGGCCGTTTCCTAAAATAAAATTTAGCAACGTTTGGAAATTTTATTTTATGTGCACAAGAAAAGTTCCTTCTGCAGGGTCAGGAGGGTGAGTTTGGTAGCTGCTGTTCAGAGTTGAAAATAGGGGCAGCTCTGTACTGGGGGTCAGCTGTTGGTAGACTGTTTAGGGGGTGTTCCTGAGGAGAAGGAGAGCTACCACCATGTAGAAGAGGCAGGCCGACCCTGTATGTGGGCAGTGCATGTATCTCAATTACGGAACAGGAGGAAGTAGTGGCAATGGAAGTGGCTGTCATTAGGGAATTGGGAGAGCAGGACCTCATACCTGGTTTGTGTTGCTTGGAGTGCCCCAGTGCTCCGCCTCGCCATCTCTTGCACCAGCACAGTTCAAGAACCAGAGTACAAGAACCTTAAACTGAGAGCTGCATGATGCCAAAAGCTGTAGCTTTGATACTGGTGTTTCAGAGTGTACCAATTCTGAAAAAGTGTGGCATAACTAATTTGTTCACGTTTTGAATGATACAGGATTTTAACAGCAGTGACAGCATTGTGGTCTGATTCCTTCATCTCATGCCATATGTCACACTTGTAATTTAATTCTAAAAAGTGCTTGCATAATGATTTAAAAGTGCTTTAAGTACTTGACAGTACATCATCAGTGGGGGAGAAGTCAGTTTGATTCTCTGTGAATTCCCTTCTAGTCCTTTTGACTAGATTATTCAGCACCTTGTTTTTAAGACAGATGACATGCAAGTGTCTTTTGAAAGTCAATTGTATAACTTGAAATTAGAAAGCAGTGCAGAAGTGTTAATGATAGCACCAGACAGAATATTGTGATGCATGACACAGCATGACAGACTTGCGCCTCCTACGCACTCACCTTGCCATGGGGCCTTCATGGTGTCACAGCTCCAAGGTTTCATATCCGTCAGGCATCCAGTCTCACAACCTATAACCCCTGTAGCCTCTGCTGAGCTCCTAAGACCAACACATTTAAAGCTGAATGAGTTTTTGGGTATTGACTTGGACTCTCCTAAGCTCACCAGCTGTACGGGCAAGGCAGAGATGATAACAACTGTAATTAAACGTGGTTGTCTTTTCATTGACTCCGTAAATGCTAAATAAAGGGCAGGAAACCCCCAATATTTTAGCAGTATAATGAGGGTTTTTCTTTTGATCATAAAGCTGTAGATTGCAAAGAGCTAAGCTTGCAGGGAACTATTTAACATGTTTTGAAAAATAACATATGTACACATCTTGCACACTTTTATTTCTAGCTCTTGAAGACATCTGCTTCAGTTTTTTTCTTTTGTAAGGTATGAGCTCAAATTTAAAACAAAAACCTACCCAAACTTGCTCTTAGTGGAATCAGTACTGATAGGCTGGGACTTGAGTTCTTCCCAGGACTGGTGGGTTTTTTTGACAGCTGAGCTGGTTAAGTGAGGAAACTTCAGTTTTAGAGTGTTTACTTGTGTGTTTATGTAGAATATATGACAAGTGTCTTCTGAAATTGCACATTTTTTATCATTTATGCACCACACCTTAGATTACACCGCAGGATTTTCTTCTTTCCTGTTAATGAGTTCAACAGCGTAGTGGGGAGTCTGTCTTTAGGAGTGCCATGCAAAGAATTAAATGTATTTTTTATAAATGTATAATAAATTAGTATAATAAATTAACTTCCTTATTTGAAAAATGGTATTGCTTAAATGACAAAGCAGCATGGGGGCAATTTGCTATTTTGGAGAGTTTATTTTTAGCACGTCTGAAATTTGTTTTTTGAATAGCTAAACAATGAATGGCTCTAAAATCAGATGATGATTGTTGTTACGAAAGTTCCATTCTCATAGTTTCCAGGTCTGAAAACATTTGCTATTTATTTTGAGTTTTGAACATATTTTCTAATTCTTAATCAAATAAATCTTAATAAATTACTGAAAATCTGCTTGCTAATGGACTAATGGTTTTTGTTTTTATGTGAAGTAAAATTACAGAGGCTTTCATTACTAAGTGCATAATAGTCTCAGAAATTTTGAACGTTAGGTGTTGACAGTTGGAATTTTACTGTGAGATGCTCTCTGTCCAGAGATGGACACAAAGCAGTTTTATATTTCTATATTAAATCACTGAAATTCTAAACAATTAATTTTGTGTATCTTTTTTAAAAAAATCACTTTTTATTCTGTTTTAAAGAGATGGTCTTTGTTTGCTATTATTCATCAGTTCTTTTGTTATTAGACAGAACTGTTATTTAAATCTGCAAGATTTCTCCTGAAAGTTTTCCTAAGCGAAACTGAGTTTTACTTGATTTGTTTTCTTTTGGATTGATAAGCCCTGAGGTAACAGAGTAAAATATGTCTCCCCTTCATAGTTAAGGCATCCAAGTACAAAGTAGTAATAACAAGAGGATAGTTGGCCCCCCTGCCTGCCATCTGTGATGGCCAGCTGCTGGATTGCACTGCTTTGTATTGGAGGAAAGGCGCACGCCGGAGTTGCTGTGAGATGAAAAGCTGGCATTGGGAGCACTGCTCCCCAGGAACACACAGGCTGCCTTGGGTGGCTACTGTGGGGCAGGTCTCTCTTAATGCCTTGTGTTCTGTGCAGTTACATAGGTGGTGTTTGCACTGAGCAGCAATAACAGAGGGGTTATATGGCAGCCGAACAGGCTGGGATGAGCAGTGGCTTAGCCTCAGTAGCTTATGTGGAAGGTTTCAACCTGGGACCATGGGAGGCGGGGTGCTGAAAGGATGGAAGTTAGTATGCTAATAGAATCATTCCATAATAGGCCATGTTTCTAGCTCTGGTTCTCAGTTGGTTCGAGACCTGTCACATATAAGGTCACGTTCCTGTTCCATGTTCGGGATTGGACCCCTGCCCTCAGATCCCCCTATATATTGTTAAGTTCACCATGCCCCTTGGTGTTTGGACGTTGCCCCTCAGATGATGCGGCCTGCATTTGTTATTTTCACTATTAAAGTTCTTTATTTTAAGGGCAGCTCCATCATTCCTGTCCCTCTATATTGCCCCTGGCTGGACCAGCCTCGGGGTCGCAGTGAGCTGGACTGTGATAGGGTTAGGCTGCCCTAACCTGTGAGGGGCTGTGGGGAAACAGCACTTCCTACTTGTATTCCCTGGGTTGTGTGTTCTGAGAGCTAAGTGGCTGACACTTGTGTCCTGTAAAGGTTTTCCTGTGTCTGTTGGCCTGTGCAGACCAGCTGGAATTCTCACCTTTTTGGGCAAAGGGCCTTCAGGACCATCCACCTGATTCGCTGCCTTGCACAAGCAGAGCCTCTCTGTCCCTGCCAGTGTGCTGAAGTGGTCATCCTCCAAGCGTGGCTTAGATGTCGTTACTTCCCAGGGTGCGGAGTAAAAAGGAAAGAAGAGAGGGGGGAAATAATAGTCACATGTGATCTACTGGCTTTCTGTGAACACTGCGATTTCCTGCAGAGATACAGGAAAGAATAGTTGTATGCAGCAATATTATGAATTTTATTCTAGATAAAGTCTCAGGAGATTGAAGTTCTAGTTTTTCTTTTTTTTTTTTTTTTTTAACTATTCTTTGTCTCAATGGATGATTTCTTTAATTTATTCAGACAGAAGTTGCATATGCAACATGTTAGGGCTTGCTTCGAAGAAACTTATGAGGAGGAACAGCATAGAAAGTTGGTGAGACACAGAGATAAGAGAGACAGGAGGAGCAAGCTGAAGCTTTGCTCTGATCGAGAGTCTGAAGGTGCTTGATTTTGTGTGGAAAGTATCTGATTTGAAAAATAAAGAAAGAGCAAAGCTGTCTTGAAGGCTGGGGGTTATTTTTCCTGCTAGTGTCAAAAGGACCACGATTGCTAAAGCTAACAAGCTAGTTTTTTTCTTTTCTTTAAAAGGATAATAGTAACAAAAAAATCAGTTCTATCAGTATGGTGATTTGTCTATAGTGATTTTAATTTTCAGTTTGGTTGCAGTTTGCTTTTCTCTGTTATGGCATGTGGCTCACTCTTGGTGCAAAATGACCAATTCTTTTGTGTTGCTTGTGTGGCTCTATGAAAATGCTCTTTTCGTTGATTTAAAGCGTGCCTATGATTAAAGTGGTATGAGCAGTGTTTTCTGAGTTACTGGACAGACACAGCTAATTAAGGGAGCTGTGAAAATGAGGTTTGGTGTAGAGAATGATCAGTGAGAAAATGTGCAAAAATGAGTTTCAGCTCATACTAGGTGAGAAACATTGGAAGGGATATGACTTGTTACATTACTGTGTTGCTACTGTTGTGACAGGCAGCTGAGCTAAGAACACAAAAAGCTTAATTTTAAAATGCGGTGCTTTTGTATGTGCTGTAAGCTTAGCTCCTGAAATTCATTACTGGAAGTATCTTCAGGGCCAAAGACTGAGGAATGAATTCATACCTCATAAATTAGGTGAGGTATCATTACCTATGGGACTAGAAGCAGCTTCTTTCATAACTCACTTGCTCTTGTGTTTCTGACACCTTCTTTCTTGTGTGCCCTTCTGCCACACTGCTAGACAAAGAGAGACCGGCCAGCGTGCCAGCAGTGAGGAAATTGCTAAGCAAAATACACTTATCTTATGCTACTGTTATTTTGCATCAGCTAACTGTCCAGAGAGTATGTGGAAGAAGTTGTAAGGGTTATTCAGATAATATTCTTGTAATTTGTGCAGCTTTCAGTGCAGAGAAAAGAAAAAGTGCCTATTTTATGAAATCAGTTGGTTTTTACAAACAGCAATAATATTAAGTAAGTGTGAAAATTCTTAAGAAAATTCATTTTCTTTGTGAAGAGTAAGTACTTCTTGCACAGTGCCAGAAGGATTTTTGCGACTTTCATTAACGTAGCTGGCATTTGCCTGTCAGGAAGATGTTAAAGCTCTTTGTAATATTTAACATTTACAACCTGTACACAAAGCTTTGTTTCATACGGCACTGCTTTTCTGTCTTCATTTATCACATGGTGTTGGACTAAATTTCTGGGCTTTTATATTCCTAAAACTTGTGACTGTGTGTGAAATAGAGATGTCTTTGCCACTGCCTGATCCCAAAGCCTGCTAGAGAAAGGGATTTTTACATCTCTCTCATGGTATCCTTTGTATTTCTGCCTATAACTCTTTGAATGAAAATAATATAGAGTAAAATTTAAAGTAATATTCTTCTAAGTGCAATCTCTGGTACAGAAATGATTTCAGAATGACTTGTAGCCTGGTATAGAGAAATGGGACAGTGCTATCTAGCACAAAAATCTTTCATGTTGTGTAGAGTTTCTAAATGTTTTATAGGTAAGTTCTTAACAGTGGGCCAAAAGCTTAAGGAATAAAAGTCGGTGACACCAACTGAGCAGATTCATCTCTTAGAACTGTTCATGTGAAGGGAGGAGGAAGTGGAGGCTTTTCCATGCTTACTGTTGAGTTTTTGAGTCCTTTGGTTTCCATCCAAAATACAGATTTACATAAATGACACAGGAAAAGTTAACCATTAATTAATTGGTAAAGAAAAATACTTAGCAGTTATTCTTAACGTGAAAATGTGAAGCTTTAAAATCTGCAAAAGCCTGTCCTAAAGTTGCACAATTACTTAAATATAGAAAGAAGTATATTTTGTGGTTTGCAAAGAAGGATTTGGTAGAGGTTATAACTTATTTAGAAACTGGAATTCAGAGCAGGCTATTATTTTATGACCTGAGTTTGAAGTTAAAGTTGTGCTTCTTGACTACAGTAAAATAGAAAACAAGTAGCTTTACGTAACTATGCTTAACCTTGAAGCCTTGCTGTCTTATTTTTCAAACCAAGCTGATATTCAAAGCTGCTTCAAAGCAGCAAAGTCATCCTAAAGATAACATTTAATCTTTGCAAGTGTTGAAGTGGTGACATGTTTTGTGGCTAGTGTTGTTGAAAGACTGTTATGGTTAAGAATTTGCTACTATTCATATGATGGCATCAACTTCAGCATGTTACTTTATATTACTTTGTCAGAAGCTACTGTTTATGATTAAAATTGTTTAAAGAAAAACAGATTTAATTTTTAGCATTTTTTGTTCTGGCTGAAACATTCCATTATGTCAAATGTTACAATTTGGTTGGAAGAAAAAGGCAGGCTTTCGGCAGGGGAGGAAAATATCTGTTCTTCTTCAATGATGTGTTAATTTAAGTTTTAAATGTGTTTTGGGCCATTTTTCAGCTTTAACAAGCTGCTAGTCTAAAATGTCTAGAACAGGAAGATTGAAATGAGAGATAGCGAGCTTCATGGTTCCAGTTAGGAATGATGCAGAGAAATTGTATTTTTCTCCCAAATAAAATAGTAACTTGAAACATTTTCACTGACATTTAATGAGAATTTCTTAAACATTTAATATTGATTCATATATAAAAGGAGAAAAAAAGTTCTAGTTGAAAACCATTGAAAGTATAGTTTGTAACACTGTAAGGATCTTTTCCACGTTTTTTGTGAATTGATATTTAATGAAATTTTAAGTGTTTCACTTCCTGTATTTTTTCAAATGGAAGATCAATTTTCTGTTGAACTTCAGTAATGATGTGTTTGAAATATGTTACCACTGAATTTGAAAATCAAACAATTTGGAACCTAAATAGTTTTTTTTTTTTTAAGTAAAGGAAAATTAAACTTACAGTACCATGAGGTAAACAATTTGCTGGTGCACACTTAATAGAAATTAATTTGAGCAGCTTATCCTGCTGGCCCATCGACAAGGTGATTCTCATGCTCAAAAGTCTGCTGGAGTTACTGGGAATTGGTAACATGGCACTGGAAACTCAGCTATAGTAATGTGCCTGCAGATTTTCCTGCAGCAAACATTTAAAACACTGCCTTAAACTGTAATGGCACACTGGCTATTGATGTACAGCTCTCCTGCCAATCATCTACTTTTGTATGTAATCTCTTCTTTGTAAATAGTACTGAGGGTGAGATGGCACCTTCAGTAAATCAGTTATCATGGAAGAGGGTGTGTAGTAAGTTTGAAAAGTTTCAAGTGCAGGTTCAAGATTGCCTTTTGATGTTAAGTTACAACAGGTGTTGGATTTATTCCAAATCCTTAGTAAGAGATGCGGGTTATGGTTTCCACTTGGCATGTCACTAGCCTAAAGAAAAAGATTCTATTCATGCTGTTATACGGAAACTAGTCTCTACCTTAGTCTTCCACAAACGCTCATTTAGTATATAAAAATATCTCTTCATATTCACAGATTTCAGTCTCCTGCTTATTCATAGCTAGGCTGGTTTGTTGCTGTTTCAGAGGTCTTGGGCAATACAGGCAGATCCGTACAATCGTGAGAAAGCCTCCTTTGAGGCTTGACTGATACCTTCTTGAAAAGTAAAAGGAGCTGAAGAGAAGTCTGTTAGTGGGCTTAGTGAGTAATTTGTCCTTCAAGGAGGAGTTCTGACTTAACCTTATGGCATCACTTGCTGCTGAACTTGGGGATGCAGTACTTGCAGTACTTGCAGGACTAGCAGTACTTGGGCTAGCAGGAACGACTGTTGTGGCGGTGTTTGGCTTTATTTTTGTGTAATGTGTAAGAAACACTTAATAGAAAAGGCCTGACTTCAGTATTAATCTGTGAAAACTGGTCTAAATGATTCATATGCAAACCATTTTGATTTTAAAGTTTTCATCACTTCACACATTTTTAAGCTTTATTCAGTCTGGTTTGTTCTGTTAGATATTAAACATGCACGTGCTGTCTTTATGACTTTTTAATAACATTGGTAGCCAATTGCATTATTCCTCTGATGTAGAGGATGAGAATGGGGATCAGCAAGTCTAAGGAAAAAAATAGTAAAATATAAGTCTAATTCTAATTAAAAATTCTTTTCTATTTTACTGAAAGCTAGTTAATAGAAGTCCATAATTTCAAAAGTCCACCACATTCTTAATCTTTTGGTGATTATTTCTGGTTTGGTGAGACTACACTGTGTGTTGAGGTTCACTGTAGTTCTGCTTAAGTATCATTCCAGACTTCTTTTTCAGTATTTGCTGAAGAGGTCTCAGTTACAAATTTGTTATTGCCTAAAACAGAAACATTTTTTTTCATATTTGTTAACATATGGGGACTCTGATGCTACTGCCTGATAAAAAACTATAAATAGAGTTAATTTACCTAAAAAAAATTGTGGCATTTGAGAAAATTAGTCGTTACGATATCTCAGTAAATCAGCAGTGCTACCTGAAGTCTCCTAATTTGAGGTTTACATGGCGTTTTAGGAATATTTTTATTCTATTTTTTACTGGGTTATTTCATACTGCACTGTCTACCCAAGTTGCATTGTTTAAAAGGAGTTTAGGAGGTGGCGCTTCATGTGCTTCCTTTAGAGAAAATTTGTGTTCATTGAAAAAAGTCTAACAAACCTCTCTTAATCCAGCATTAGCATGTCCTCATGGAGGAAGCATCCTTTCTGGATGTTTCAGTTTGACCCAACCCGTGCAAACTTGTGTTCATATGCAAACAGTCTGTGTGTTATATAAATATGACCCCCTTTAATTGTTTGATGTTTCTCAAAGTGGTTTCTTTTGGAATTTGCCTAATCACTTGACTTGGTATTTTGTATTATCAGGAGTGCGGATGTTATGGTTATGAAGAATATTACAGTGTGCACAAAACACAGAAAGGTAGTGTGACAGGCAGCGTTCCCAGGTTAAAATCTTTCATAGGTATTTGCATGCATTTTGAATATTGAATATTCTCGGGTTAAAAACTTTTGCAGGTATTTGCATGGATTTTGCACAGTGAAGCATTCATGTGCTTATTAGCCCCACACTATACTTGCAGTTAGGAAATTTGCATATGATTTGCTTTCTGTTGAGTGAAATAAGCTTTACAGAGAATTCAGGGCATTAACTCTTTTTATGCATGACCTATTACTGCGTGGAAGACACTTGAAAAAAAATCTGGTGCTACTTAGCATTTTTTAACAAACACAAGATTTCAAAGGGCAACATGAGTCCGAAGTGTTTCTATCAGTAATACCTTTCAGGAGCACATGCGTGTGATGGGTGTAGGTTTCCAGATTTAATTGCATTTGTAGCTTACCAAGAACTCAAATTTCAAGCTTGTTCTTCATAGAAGATGCAGAAAAATAGATATAGGGGATTGTGTTGTTTGTGTGTATGTGTTTTGTTGTAGTCTTCTTTTTTTTGCTCCCTTGATTCTTCCATTCATTTGCTGCAGAAGCACTGATTCATTGCCATGTTCATGATTGATAGTGTGAGCTGTTGATCTGTTGTGTTCTTGACAGTAGATTGCTGTTTGTGTTCAGAATATTTCCTACTTAATTTTGGCTTCCTTTTGAAGCATAATCAATATTCATTGTTCTTTCAGATCTACAGGCTTGAACTGATATTACTCATATCTTTGAAAACTTACTACAATCCTACACTTTTTCAAAGACTGGTGGAAAGTAATTGTACTTGAAGCCTGACTGTCAAGTCAAACAAATTTTAACTGTGTAACAAATTTTACTGTGTGGTGCTCTGTAGTTCCACAATGTGTGTGTGAAAATCCTAACTCTGCATGTCAATATAATCCAGCCATGTCCATGTGACTAGTTCTTTTTGAGCTTGATTTGCTTTCAGTAAATTCTAAACTGTAGTAACTTTATTACTTTGGTAATAGCAAATATGCTTCCTAAACAGTAACTAATTTGCCTATTAATGTATTTATGTAGGACAGTCAACTGTTCAAAACATTTCATAGGTTCCAGTGCCTCTACCTGCACCTGCAGCTGCTATTGTGTTCCCCTGCCTGCCCAGCTGGGCGAGTGCAGATGTGCTGCATCCCACACTTCACTGCCAACAGAGACTCTGCTTTGGCCTGTTTTTTTTTTTTTTTTTTATCCCAGGTTAAATATCCAGCTTTTTATCTAATCTTTTTAGTTGTATCATTCCTCTGAAAGGGTGGTATGAGAAAGAGGAAAACTACTAGAGCTTGGGCTGCTACTTAAGGGAGGCTTTGTAGAGCTGTGCCCCAAGTCTGTTCAGTGTGTAAATTAAATGTAAATTGTGTGTGGGGGCCAGAATTGGCCTGTCAGTAGGAGAGAGGAGCAAAGAATTTCTGTAAGGAATGAAATGGCTGGTTTTATACAATGATTTACTGCTGTTGCTGATGGCTGCATGTTTCTTTAGCTTTACACACTGCACTAGGCAGAACAATAAGCTGTGTTTGAAAGCCCAAGCTTTGCCTGCGGTTTGCATATTTTGTCTTTGAATACGTACTTGGAGTTCATAAGACTAAGTTCAAAGAAAATAACTTTTCTTTTTTCACATGCTCATGCTGATCTTGAAATATTAATTTATTTTCCCTATTTAAGTGATTAACAGGAAAAAATAATAACTTTTTCATTACACTGGTTGATGTCAACACTGTATGAACATCAGAAATTCAAAGTAGATCTGATTATGCAGGAGAAAGTATATTATGTAGTCTATCGGTGTACCTTGAAGGGGACATGTATTTTGAAACTTACTACAAAACAGATAAATATGTATTTTCTCCAAGAAATGTTCTTTAACTTTTGTATCTGAAAGTCACTGTTAGTGATTCCAGAAATAATTTTCATATCTGTAGTAAAAATGCCTTTTTTAAACTACTGAGATTTAAGAATTACTGTTGTACAGATCCATAGCCATTTTTAGTGAATGGGTAACAGTTTTTCTGGGTGTATGAACACAGTATTTGTAAAAGATATTATTAAAAAGGGCGTTTAAAAATGTTTCATTATATTGATTGTACTAAAAATAGTAGCAGCACTGAAAGAGAAAGCTGACCAAAAATCATCAGCGCCTTATGTTTTCCTGTTTCTGCTGATTTACTCAACTGACTCCTATTAGTAACTGTGACTAGGCTGCTTTGCTTGCTGTTCTGTGAGCATGGGAGAAGTGCCACAACCAAGAGAGCTGGGTTCTAGGCACTTCATTGAATTATTTGTGTGGTTTGTGACAGTTACATTTACACAGTATATTTAATTAGAGACATGTAGAATGGTGTCATAGGAGGTGAAGTTTGGTAACAGTGGGATTAGGGTAAGCACAAAACTCTGTCTTTTATAGGGAGGGTATTTTTTGGGGCAGACCTTGGTTTAAATTCCGTTTCCTCAGATGCCTAAACACTTTGTGTTCACAGCCTCTGGACATCACATGTGTGGTTAGGCAGTGTTTTGGGAGCTGGTTTGTGCTTACTTACCTGTGCTGTCAACTTGGTGTTTTTGAGCTCATTCTCCAGTGCTGCAGAGTGTCAACAGAAGGTCACGGATAAAGACCCTAATCCAGTCTGCCTCGTGTTCTTTTCTTGTCTAAATACTGATGTACAAATTAAAAATAATTATCTGACTTTTTAGAAGGTGTTACTGCTTGCTTTTATCCTCTGCACTGTGTAAAATTTTAAATCTTCTGGAAGACAAGCTGAGCAGGGTTTTTAAATTTATCACCATATAGACCAAACCTGTATCGTGTAATTTAGCATTACAGCTCATCTCTCCTGGAGAGTGAAAAAGATAAAATTGTCTCCTGTTACCTGCTGGTTGAATGTGGCTTTGTGAACATTGGAAACACCTCAGTCCACATTTCTGCTAAGAACTTTGGACGAGGGACAACTTATGTTGCGTTTTGTTTAGCTAATGACTAGTTTCTTTTAAAACACTGGGCTGCCTGGGATCTGTTTTACAAACAACTTGGATATCCAGACTGTAAGAAGAGGTAACAGTACCCTTGAAAGCTGTCTCAGTAGAAGTTAATCTCTTTCAGTCAGAGCTCTTTTTCTGTGGTGTTTAACATCTGCTCCTTGGGACTAAGTAGCCATTACATTTTTCATTATAGGTACTGTATTTTAATTACTGCTATAGCTTTTAAGGCTTTTTTTTATGCTGTAGATATGTAATTGAAAGAATTGTGTAGGTAATGAACATGATTTCAAAATGTGTAGCTTCTTAAGTGTATCCTCCTCCCTCCCCAGCACTGGTGAGGGCACACCTGGAGTGCTGTGTCCAGTTCTGGGCTCCCAGCAGACAGACATGGACATAATGGAAAAGGACCATGAAGACAATTAAGAGACTGCAGCATCTCTCCTATGAGGAGAAGCTGAGAGAGCTGGGATTATTCAACATGGAGAAGAGAAGGCTCAGAGGAATCTCATCAATGTGCATTAAATACCTTAGGAAAGGTGGAATGAGAGTGGAGCCAGACTCTCTTCAGTGGTGCCCAGTGGCAAGCCAGGAGTCAGTGGGCATGCAGTGACACAGCAGGTTCCTTCTGAGCACCAGGATACACTTACACTGTGAAGATGCACAGGTTGCCCAGGGTGGTGGTGGAGTCTCCATGCCTGCAGATTTTTAAAAGCCATATGGACATGGTCCTGGGCAGTTGGCTGTGGGTGGCCCTTCTGGATCAAAGGGTTTGGACCAGATGACCTCCGGAGGTCCTTTTCAAGCCCATCTTCCTGTTGATTTTTAGCTATGGGAGAAACTCTTGTGCTGTGTCTTTGTGCATTGCTTCCTTATACAGAACTCAAATTGAAGGATGTGTTTCTGCTACATCAAGGTAACAACCTTAACCCCACCCAAGTATTGTGTGTATTTGTGTACTTTTCCCACAAAAAAAAAAAAAAAAAAAAAAAAAAAAAAAAAAAAAAAAAGACGCCATGAGGAGGCTCTTAACTACCTACTGTATGTTTTGATGTATTTTTAGTGTGATAAGGCTATATATACTGGGTTTCTTGGTAAGGGTCTAAAGCAGGAATGCACTATGTGTATATGATTAGTATGGGAAAGAAAGAAGACTGATGAGTATTTATCTGGTGAAAGGCAACTTGAATTTTAGTCTTCAATATAGTTTTGCTTCAAATCAGTCTTTGTAGTTTATTGTAGAGTTGGTGTGCATTTACATGACACAAGGTCAGTATATGTGACTTGGGAATCTTTCCATTTAAACCCAATAATACATTCATTGTCTTATGTCCATCAGCTCTGGAGTTTGTTGGGGCAGAACAGGGTTGTTTTAGGATTCAAGAATCAATTTATGTTGTCAGAAGCAATATCCTGTTGAACTGTAATGTGTTTCACAGCTTGTATGTACTTGACTTGTGACATAATCTTCCACGATGTATTATAAACTGATGTAATGTCATATTTGGAAGGCAGGAGACAGATTATATGAAGCAAATACCAACCTGTTCTTGACATTTGTAAACTGATTCATTAATTATCAGAACTACATATTCAAAGCTCAGCATCATTCTAGGATCTCATAAAACTTATTTCATATGACAGAAAAGCCATACAACAATAGGAATATGGTTTTAAGATTGTGTGTGAGAGAATTTATTGTTTTCAGGTAACAGTAGCTAAACACTGGTTTTAATCTAATCATATTTTGTAAATTTTTAAAGGGCACTATCTTTCCGGGATGCTTTATGATTTGGTGAGTGTACCACCAGATTGGACTACATCTTTTATGAGGAGTCTTGGTGGCTGTTCCTGTTTTTATTTTCATTCGAAGGTGGTTAATTACCTTTGAAAGTGCTAACACAAGATTTGGAACATACACCCCATAAAAGTCTTTATGCAGCATTTATGGGTAAGGCTGATTCTGTTTCATTACAGAAGAATTGAAGAAGTAGATGTGCTTTTGCATACACAGACATAAGGTCTGAAATAAAAACAGCTGACTTCAAAGGTAAATAAAGGTTGGGAACAGCTGCTCAGTCACATATCCCTGAAAAAAAAAGGACAGTGGAATTTATGGTGGGGGCAATGGTAAGGGATGATAAAAGGGTTGGTTCTCTTTGGGGAAAGAAGAGAGTTGAGCTTATTTCTCATAAATGCTGATTTGGAGTTCCCTTGTGGGGTGGCACAGAGGCTTGCTTTTCTGTGGGATGTGTGGTAGCTGATCTGGCTTCCAAGGCTGATGAATTGTCTCGCTTGGGTGATTACAAGGTGTAGCACGGTGGCTGTTTTGGCTTTCGGGTGTGTGCAAGAATGCTGTTAGGTAGGCATTGCAGGTTAGTGTCTGCCTGTTAAATGACTGGAAATACTGCTGTATGCTGGGTAGCTCAGGGTGCCGATGAAATAAAGATAGGGGCTATATTGGATGAGTCTGCTAGCCCTTTGGTTTGCTAAGGGTCCTTAGTTCTTAAAGATTTGTCAGAAACTTGCTTTCTTCCTGAGGGAAGTAATTCATACTTTGTCATTTCTCTATGGAATATTCACTTTAGTAAGGTGTTACTTACATTTCTGAAACCCTTGTGCTTTGTATTAGTTTGTGTCAGTTCAATTTCCTGAGACGTCTGGTGGGCAAAAAATCGGTTTCCTATTTGCTTGTAGACCTTACTATACCCTGAATGGCATGATCATTTTCGTAAATAAACATTTATTTATTTGTCATTCAGGTCAAATTTGCTGCCAGGGAATTTAAAGGCTAGCTCTTAGAGTTTTTCATCATTAGTTCTTAATTGCAGTGAGAATACATTTCTTACAAGACTCCTCCAGTTGCCCAAATACTTGTTGCATCTCTTCGAAGTATTTGTGGTAGTGTTTTGTGTTGTGAAACTGGGGACACTGAATTTGACATGGCATGTTTGGATACACTTTGAGCAAAACCAGTATATTGGAAAACAGAAGTAGTGTGTATTTAGACTTTATTTAATGCATCAGAAAATAATACAAAATGCACTGAAGACAATATTCTGGCTGATGACCATCTCTTGTGATAATAAATGCATAAAAATAAAGGATTTAAGGGTCATTTTTCTTTTAAATAGAAAGGCAGTTTCTTTGAAGGTATTCAAAAACCCAAGCAATCTTGTAGCCCATATCATACCTTACCCCTAGACCAACACGTGTTGATTATTTGTACATATATATTTTTTTTTTTTGCATGTGTGGGCAACAAATATAATTACCAGCTAGGATTACTTCTGCTAGTAAGTTTCTGTAATATTTTCGTGCATGGTAAAAAAGACACTGGATGTACAATTAGCAAATAAGGAAACAAAAGCAACTTAGACTTCATTACCATATTATTTGCAGTGTATTATTAAAATGAGGTAAAAAAAATCTATGAATAGTGACTTTTTGAAGGAATAATGCCCACTTTTTCAGAGCTACTGGTGTTAAATATACATCTACTTGAAACAGGTGTTTTAAGGTTTCCTCTTTGAGGCAGTCATCGTAATAGTGTATATCAAATTTACTTCTGTATTACAATAGAGACCCCTTAAATGCTTATGTTGAAGCCGAAGTCTTCCTGTGGAATCAAGGGTGGAATATATAGAATATCTGCAATTGACAGATTTTATGAGTTTGTTTTCTAGCAAATACTCAGTTCTTCATATTTCTCAGAACACTCCTGTGTGCCAGTGGAATGGAAATGTTACGTGTGGCTTTTACTTGCTTTCATAAATGGTTTTAAGAAATTAAATTATACTACTTAATTATTTATTTCACTAACCATCTGTTTCAAATGGATGGGTCAGTAAGCATACCTGTTTATATATGCTACTGGCACTTTTTCCAGTCATTAATTTTATATGGGTTTTGTAGTGGATATGTTGAAAAAATGTACCCTTCTGTGATTTTACTATGTGCTTCCTAAACATGGTCTTACCCTGAGTCTGCTTCCTTCCTAATCTCTGAGGCCCTGTGAAAATTCAGAAGCTGTTGGTGTCGTCTTTCATGTATTTGTGATGCACAGTTATTGCCCCTACTTAATTTAAACCTTCAACATAAGCTTAATGGTGACTGATCTGTACCGTTTTAGTGTGTGCCTTAACCTTTTGAATAGTGTAAGCCTTGCAAGAATTTATTGAAGTTACATCCTGCCTGAAAGACTAGAGATCTTCATTAAATGTCCTCAGTTAGGATTTCAACAAATGCTGAAACAAATTAGAAAGTGTAAGAAAAGTGAGGCAGCTGTTTTATTTTAAATGTTATGACATTTAAGTAAGGCTTTACCTTAATATTAATTTTTATTTTTTAGGAAAAAAGTTAACTTTATATTGGTACTGTAAAAAGATAGTGGAGAACAGAAAGATAAGACACTCAAAGTTTTGAAAAGGGGCTAATAATCTGTTTGTCATAAGTGGTTAATATTGCTTTTGAAAGTAAGTGTAATTCTGGATCTCAAGTAAGCTCAGCTAAAAATGAGGAATTTACAAGAACCCTGATGGTATTAGAAGCTGCAAACATTTGATTTTAAGGTTGGTTTTTTTTTTACAGTGTGCAAAAAATAGTTTCTTCAATCCATCTGCTGTAGATCAATCTTGTTTCTACTTAATAACACTGGCTAAGTGTGAATAATTAATGTCCTTTTGTGCAGGATGTTTTTGAGGAAGTTACACCTGTTATCTTCAGCATTTGCTTTGATCTGAGGATGCAATTGTGCTTTGTGTGTAAGAGTTCACATTTGGTGGGGCATTTGGACTATATGTACAGTTTAAAATCAAATACAGCAATTGTAATAATTATTTTGATGACCTCATATTAATTGTGAATTTAAGGATTACAGAGAATGTGACAAAAATACATTACTCAGCATCATGAATACCAGGCTGTGCAGTGCTTCTGGATTTGAGTGCACCTGGTGATTTTACCTGCTGCCTGGGGTACAGGCAGGGCAGGGTGCAGTGGGCTGAGGAGTCCAGAAGAACTGAAGTCACCTCCTATAGGGCAGTGTGAGAGCTACAAAGATTTGGGGCTTATCTCAGGGCTCTTGTGGAGCTTGAACAAATGTTGTCAAAGTCTGCTGTTGTTCCTGGAGCTGAAAGTTGGTTTTTGTACTGAGATGATGGGAGTTCTGGCATGGATGAGTTGTTGGGGGCGTGGACACTGAAAACACCTGGCTTGCAGGTGGGGGGCCTGATAAAGGAGCTTTGGGAGTGGCAAGTGCAAGAAGCTCTGCAATGAAGTAGATTCTTTGTTGGTTTTACAACTAGGAAGTATTGGCAAAATACATCTGTTCAAAGCCACTTCCAGCATTGTGTATTAAGTGCCAGATGATTAATGGAAAATACACTGTGTGTGCTTGCAGGACCCAGTGATGATTAATAGCTACTAAAAGCTTGTAAACAAATAAAGCCTGTAAACAAATAAAGGATGAGGAGAAGGCTGAGGTATTTAATGCTTTCTTTTCTTATTCTTTAACAGTCAGACCAGTTTATCTCAGTGTACGCAGCCCCTTGAGAGGCTAAATAGGGACAAAGAGCAGAATGAAGCCCTCATAATCAAGGGGAAATGGTCAGTGACCTGCTATGCTGTGTAGATATAAGTCTTTTGGGATGAGTGGGATCCATCTGAGGGTACTGAAGAAGCTGGCAGAGTCACTCACCTTCACTGACCAAGTATGGACTGCAGCAAAGCCTTGGATACTGTCTCCCATAGCGTTCTCCTGGAGAAGCTGGCTGCTCATGCTTTAGAAGAATGCACTGTTTTCTGGATTAAAAGCTCTCTGCCCAGAGAGTGGTAATGAAGGGAGTTTGATCCTGCTGTGGCTGGTCACAATGGCTGTTCCCCAGGGCTAAGTGTTTGGGCCAGTCCTGTTAAATACCTTTATCAGCGATCTAAAAAAGTGGATCAAGTGCATCCTCAGTCAGTTTGAGGACCAAGCTATGCAGGAGTGTCAATCTGCTGGAGGGTAGGAAGGCTCTGGTGAGGCATCTGGACAGGCTGGATCGATAGGCTGAGGCAAGTTGTATGAAGTTCGACAAGCAAAGTGCCAGGTCCCTCACTGCAGTCACAATCCCAGGCAGCGCTGCAGGCTGGGGACAGGGTGGCTGGAAAGCTGCCCAGCAGAAAAGGACTTGGGGTGCTGGTCAAGAGTGGCTGGACATGAGCCAGCAGTGCCCAGGTGGCCAAAAGGTGATTGGCATGCTGGCCTGTGTCAGCAATAGTGTGGCCAGCAGGGCCAGGGCAGGGATTGTCCCTTGTACTCAGCACTGGCAAGGCTGTGCCTCAAGTCGTGTATCCAGTTTTGGGTTTCTCACCACAAAAAAGGCATTGAGGGGCTGAAGGGTGTCTGGAGAAGGGCAGTGGAGCTGGGGAAGGGTCTGGAGCACAAGTCCTGTGAGGAGCAGCTGAAGGACCTGGGTTTGTGTAGCCTGGGGAAGAAGAGGCTCAGAAGGGACATTATCACTCTCTACAACTGCCTGAAAGGAGAGTGTAGGGAGCTGGGAGTCAGTCTCTTCTCCCAGGCAAGTAGCAACAGGACAAGACAAAATGGTCCCAAGTTGTGCCAAGGGAGGGTTAGATTAGATATTAGGAAAAATTTCTTCACAGAAGGGGTTGTCAAGCACAGGACCAGGCTGCCCAGGGAAGTGATGGAGTCACCATCCCTGGAGGCATTTAAAAGGCCAGTAGGCATGGCATTATGGGACATGGTTTAGTGACGGACGTGGCAGTACTCTGACCTCTAAGATTTTAGAGGTCTTTTCCAACCTGAATAATCTATGAAAGTGCTGTGGCATTTGTTTTCTGAATATATTAATGTAAGTAAGTTTGAGTATATATATATATATATATATATATATTAAATCCAGACTTGGTTGAAACAACAAACAAACTTTACTATTTTTAAAAATTTATTTCCATTTTTTTTGGTGTTAAAATGTTTGTCATTTTTAATAAGAAAGTTGGCAGATTGTATCCAGGATATATCAAATACTTTGCTTTCAAATGTGAAGAAATACAGTTGAGAGTTGTCCTGGAGTGGTAGTGCTTTTAGTGTTTTTATTTCCTGATTTTTTTCTGTCAGTCTGAATATTGCCTTTGTTCCCTCTCTATTACAGTTGCCTCTTCACCACTACCATTACATGTATAAACCCTCTCTCCCCCTCATAGCATCATTTTTAACTGTGCAGGTCAGTGCTAATGCTGTTTGATTTGTGAAATAAATTATTAAAAATGACTGTTAACATCTCTTGATAGAAGACTGTGGTTAACACTTTCAACCTACCATTAGACCACTTTTTTTTATGTGGGTATTAGTCAATTGTCCATACACTGCATGTAGCTCACAGCTCGCCCCTGTGATTCCTCATCCAGGAGAGGAGAAATGTTCTTAAAACATTTTCTCTGTATTTGTTGGAAAGCATCACAGTGTTTCCTGGAGTCAGATGGAATGTGGCAGTAACTGTAGAGGATTTTCACATGACAGTATTCTTATGTATCTGATTTAAATCATATTAAAGGATGTTGTATTTTCATCTCTAGCATTTGGAAGACATTTATTTTTAATTTTTGTGTACATCAAGCACATACCTTTTGTTCTCTGCGCTTAACCTTTAAAAGAACATACTGCCTTTTTTCCCCCCACAGTTATAAGTAGGTGCTGTAAAGAACTTGTTACTTTATGGCAATAATTGATTTTTAGTAAGGGAAGGGCCATTGGAGCAGTAGGCAGGGTGCTGTATACTGTCTTCTATACTAAACATTAAAGTAACTTAGCTTTATAGAGTTAAAGTATATGGAGCTTAAATTCAATCTAAATTGCAGCCTTGTTGGCTAAATACCTATGCTGACAGAACTTTAAAGGGATGCTAGCAGAGAGCAGTGAGACTAGTGAGACTGAGGAAGAGGACGATGTGAAAATGTGGTTGTCTGAGGGTGTCTTTATTTTCCTGGTTTTAGAACAGGAGTAAATAATTTTATCTGAGTTCAGTTTTAGTTGGAAGACCTTAGAGTGGAATCTTTAGTAAAGTGTAAAGGGTTAAGCACTTTGTGGCAGCTAACTTCTGTACTTTATAAGATTGGATGTGTGGATGAACCTGAAATGGAGATGAAGTGATTTCAAAGACAGGAAGCCATCTGCTCTGCCTGTACTTGTGGGACACCTTGATGATTTCACGTTGTCTGTTCCTGGGACTCTCTGCTGTGTGAGCCATGCTGTGTTCATAGGCTGGATTACCAGCTGTGTTTCAATATAGATCCTACCCAGCTGTGCTGATGACCCTAAAGCTGAGCTAATACTTGTTTTCCTCAATCTTGCTGGATGCATCCTGACGGGATGGTTGTCACAGATGACTTTTTTTAAACTTTCCTTACCTAAAAGGGTCTGTTAATGCACTTAGATGTGGTACTGTTTTTCAGGGTTATGGTTTCAAGGCCAGTTGAAATAAATGAATAAAGACTAATTACAAACCAATACCATGGATTACGAATCAGTAACTTCATGGACTGAAGGTAGGTTAGTCTAGGCTTTCCATGTAGTCATGGGCCTTCTGGTATCCTCTGTTGCCACTGTACCACTTACCCTTATATCTAGAACTTCTGATTATTTACTGTTGGATTTTTCTCTTCTAAAATGTTTAAAAGACTAAAGGCGAGAGACAAGAAACAGATAATGTCTCTTTCTACTGGAAGTGACCATGACCCTTTACCAAGGGAGTTTACAACCATAAGCATTTTTACTTCTGCAAAGTATATATTAAATAAAAAGTAGTTAGTTTTGTTTTTTTTGATTTTTTTTTAGGCTTTACCACTAGAGTTCACCAAAAGCTTTCTAAAAAATAACGACAGTGTCAAGCACATGGGCATATAATGTCCCAGAGTGGGTTAGGTTATGTGATTTGTAGGAACTTGATATGCTATTTTGTAAAATTCATCTTTGAAAGCAAGGAAAAAGTGAAGTCATAAGATAATATGCAAAGAAAGATAGTGATCATGGGAGACTCCAGATTAAGCTTCAGCCACTGATAAAGAATAAAGAGAATTTTGCATAAAGATCCCTCGCACATTCGAAAATAAAAATTAAATTGTGGACAACTACAGGTCTAGAAGTCTTGAAGGAAGTGAAGTATCTTCAATTTTAGGAAAGGAGAAATGTTAAAATAGCTTCTTCAATACCTTGAGATGTGTAATGAAATGTAGGTTTTCTGTTGTTACTCTTTACCTTGCCTTCAAAGTAGGAGAGACAGAGGTAAATCCAGCCAAAGATACTCACAGTGTGGAGCCTGGGGCTGGAAGAAGAAAAATTTTGACTCCTTTTTTCATTGCCCTGTGGAACTCTTCCAGCAAATCTTCTGCCTTTTCCTTGAAGGAAATGGAGAACTGCTAGACAGCACTGTGCACTCTGAAAGTGCAGCTCTCCCTGCTGTAATACACCAACATCATTTCTTGTGACAGTCCTTGAAATCCTGAGATGTGGCTTCCAAATAAGAAGAGAAAACGGATCCTCACCCACCTTCTCTTGTTTGTCAAAATGTTCTTTTTGTTTTTGGGAGCTGCTCTTACATCAAATAATACATGTCTCAAACTAATGTTTGGAGTGGTTTGTGCTTGATGAAACTGAACCATTCTGAGGCCATAAAGCTACATTTTTCTATGCAAAACTGGCATGTTTTAACTTCTGGTACTTGTAAGTGCTGCTGAAAATTTCAAAATAGGCTTGTCTTATTGCATTCAGCCTTATTAGTACTGGCAGAATATTTTCTGGAGCTTTTTTTTTTATACAAATGATAGTAATCAGACAAAACTGTCTCCAGCAAGGATATCAAACCTGCAGTCAAGAATGACAGGAGACACAGTAGAGAAATAATATGTGAGGCTGTAATGGGTATGCCAGTATTGGTACAAAACTATTCAGCCTCTTAAGGCATGGCTCTGTAGCAGTTGAATGGGCTGGTGTGTACACTCTGCATGAGCCAGGGCATGGAGAAGGAGCAGGAGGGGCAGGGATACACCTTTGCACACCGGTCTATGCTGTTTTTGCTTTTCTTTCCCAGTGCATCTTTACTCCACTGTCATAACAGACTTCCTTACTATAGAAGTAGATCTGTTACTTTGTCCTAAATGTTTCCAGATGAAGCTTATTACAGACTTGGTGATGGTATTTTGTGAAGAAGCTTGCCCTGCTCGTTGCTGTGCCACATTTACTGGTTGTGTGTGTAAAGAGTGAGCTTTAATTTCTGCTGTGCTTAGTCTGGAGCTTTCACAAGCACTAAATTTTGCTGACAGTCTGAACTAGGGATCATGGTTGGGAATTAGCCACAGCAGAGGCTTATCTGGCTGCTGGTATGGTACCTTAAGCCCATATCTACTGCTTTTCAGAAAACTGATAAAGTAGAAAATAGATGAGGTGTGAAGGTAGTTCTGAAAAAGTCAATAAGTAGCCGGAAGCTACAATTTAATAAGTGTTTAGACATATCTGGCTCAAATAGCTTATAATTTTAACTCTTTTAAAAGTGATAGATAAAACCTAAATCCATATTCCCCGTGGCATTAAGTGTCATGGGAAATAAGTGGAAGCAAGGCATTTGAAATCAATAAATGGCTTCTAGGTACAACTTAATGCAGGCAGAATTTAGAGAAAAAAGATTGTGAAACAGATACAGGAATAAAATTTAGGTTTATTTTGCAGAGTATAGCAAAGTTCTAATCCTGGCTGTTGTGAAAATGAATGGAGATTAGAAAGTTGTGGAAATGTGGAAGTTCAGTGCCATGGGCCAGCTTGTACAGAATTAGATGTACTGAGAAAGTAAGAAATCTGTGGAGTAAAGCTGCCTCAAATGAAGCCATAAATGAATAATGTTAATTACCTAAGATCCATTTTGTATTACACTGGAAATGAAGCAAAGATTTTTTTTTTTTTTCCCATTTGCTTGGGAACTGTGTTGTGCTTGAGAATCTTTTACTTCACTGCTTTGAGTTTCCTGTTGTTAGATTTACTTTTGGCTTACAGGGACTAGAAGTGTGGGAGGCTCCTCAGGGTAGGTAATTCAAGTGATGCAAGTACATTTTATAAAGGCCCTTGGTTTCTCTTTTATGTTCCTTAGCCCAATAAGTTCTACTTTGGTGTATGATGGGACTGAATAACCCTCAACTTATATTTTCTTTGTTCTATCCCCTGGACAAGATGAGGAAGAGCCATTAACATTCCATTAGCTCTGTAGATAAAAGCATTTACATAAGTGAGATTTGTCAGAGCATTACACTTCAAGGAGATTAAAATTATATTCCTGGGGCAGGTTCCAGTGAATCCTTCTTGATTCTGAACTGCTTACTGCTGTTTACAGTGAATTCATATGGAATCATATGATGCATAGTGGAAAACATAGACTTCATTTTTCATTTACCCATGTCTTTGCTATCATTGTATGAAATACCTGCTTATGCTTGACTGTAGTGGTATTCTTGTACCTTAAACATCACAGTATGTGATATTTTCAAATCAATAGTTTAGATGGTATTTCTGATTTGCAATTTGTGTCTTGCCAGTCTCAACATCAGCAGTTTCATTTAAATTCCAGCCATTTCTTAGAAACTCCAATCTGCAAAATAATTGAATCTTCTTTAATAATTTTTACCAAGTAAGTCTAATTCTGAGACTACAGATAAAGCAAGTGGCAATTTCTGAAGTGTTGTATCAAAAATGAGAATGCAGGTGTTTTTCAGTGAGCCCTGTGAAATCTGGGGATTCTTTTGGAGCTCACTCATCAGCTGTCATCCTTCTAAGGCCATAGTTCAGACTTCAGATGTTCTGAGACAGTTGGTAACACATCTGCAAGAGCTCTGCTTGAGCACACATGGGGAGCTAGAGATATTGTAATCTGTTTGGATTAGTTTTTGTGAGGGGGAGAGAGATTTTTTTTTTTTTCTTTTTACCTTGTCCCATAGAAAGGTGTTGCAACAGGCACAAACAGAAGAGACACAGGCTCCTTTAGAAAGTGGTCAGTGGGTTCTCCTCTTATTGTGGGATGAGCTCCTTTTTTGTACAGAATGTCAGAGGCCAATTTGATTGGTAACATAAAGGTAAACTTTTCAATCAATTGGTCATCCCAGAGGGATATCAGAAGAAGGTCCCTCCTATAAGAAAGAATGTAAA
>VZUI01070008.1:0-64298 GCA_013401135.1 Cettia cetti
GGAAGGAAGGAAGGAAGGAAGGAAGGAAGGAAGGAAGGAAGGAAGGAAGGAAGGAAGGAAGGAAGGAAGGAAGGAAGGATCAGGTGCTTTTAGAAGTTTTATTCATTTCCAGGTTTGTAATAGTAAGTTGGGGTTTTTTTCTCTAAAAGTCACTGCACACTTTCTAAATTTAACAGCACATCAATTTTTTATGACAGATTTTAATCCCCGCTGGAAGCAGAGTATGTGCAAAAGGCTTTAAAAAAAAGAAGAAAAAAAAGAGTCAGACACTTGGGCAGAGCTTGTCAAAAGCTTATCTGAACTTGTAAATCCTTTGAGACTTCACCACAGACTTTAACTCTATCTCAGTACAGGTTTTCAGTGTTGGTACCAGAGAAACATAAAGTATTTGAACTTAAAGACCAATATCTAATCAATAATCTTAAATAAGATTCTTCCACTCTGCTTTGTCATCAAATTTTTTTTAGTTCTGAAGGTACAAAATGCTCAGTCTGCCAACCAGTGATACACCAGGTCTATGGATCTGACCAGCCATCCTGGTAGGAATATTAACTATACAGAATATTGTGCAGCTTCTAAACATAAACCAAAAATTTTGTATTAGTAATTTAGTGTAGCTATAACAGAGAGCATTACTGTGGGGAACTTTAATTTTTAGCAACTGACATAATTAATCAGAAGTTATGCCAAAGAGTAAAGAAATTTATTTTCCTATAGCAGCCTTTTTTTTTTAAAAAAAAAAATCATTTCAAAATGATTTCAAATCATGTGGGGAAGAAATAGAGAATACCAAAACAAGATTACTTACCACATGAAGAATTTTATTTTCTGTTTCATACACCGTACAGTCCTGTGGTAAGACAGAACAAAATCTATTAAATGAATGTCACATTTAACTTCCTATTAAGAAATGAAAGAAGGGTTTGTGCTGTTAACAATCTCTTACATATTCCTGATGAACCTTAAGACTTGCTACTTTTGGAGCAGCTCTTTTCCTGTTTTAGCTAACATTTTATGAATAATCCATCTTACACTCCATAATTTCAGTGTCACCCTTACCTTACTTTTCTTTAGTGCTATTACAGGGGTTAAAATACTGTTTTTCTTTCATGAAACAAACCGTACAAACTGCTAAAAGGGATCTCCTGCCTCTATTACTTATTAATGTTTGAAAGTTCTCTCAATGTGACCCTCTGGAAATTGAGACTCAGGCAAAGGGCTTTGAACCATCCCCTGAAGCTCTGCCCCTCCTCCTCCTGCCACTCCAAATCTCAGGTTATATTCTGCTAAAACATAAAATAAAAGGGAAAATACTGAAAATATCTCTTCCAAGCAGAGTGAGATTAGAACAGGGTCTCCCCAAGCCTTGGTTTCCTCCCAGCCCCCAGCCTGCTCCCCCTCCCCTTATTATGTTGGGATATCTTGAAATCCTTCTCCAAGCGCTATTCCACATTGGAAAAGGCTTTTTACAGAGCAAGATATGGGATAATTTAAAAACCTTTCTTCATCTAGTATTTTTCCTTGAATAAGCTTTCAAGTAAAATTTAACTTGCTGATAATGCCTGCAAGGTCCCTTCAAGTCACTTAGGATTCCCTCAGTTGGTGGGAACCTGGTGATGGCAACAGCAAGGCTGATGATTTTGTCCCTCTATGGGCTTAAGAGTTGGACTTGTTGTATGGGTCCCTTCCAACTCAAAACATCCTGTAATATCCCTTCAAACAGCTTGAATTCCCTGTAGTTCTCAGGATTTTCTCTTTTTCCTGGATCTTAATATATCAGCAATAAGAGTTAATTGCTTCAGATCTCCCATGAAACAATTCCAACCCTCTCATTCCCTGTACTCTGAACACTCAGTTTGGGCTGGGGCACCCTCTGGAGGTCTTCTCCCCTTTTCCAGCTGCCCAAACCCTTGGCTATTCCCATCCTTGGGTGTCCCTTCGAGGATTTTTTTTCCCCAAGCTCCTCTGAGGCAGCTGCTCCAAAACCCCAGCCCAAGGAACTGCCCCTCCCTCATCTCTGAAGGTCAATATTTGTTTCAGAGGATTGCTGTTCCCGTGAAGAAATTAATTTCTTAAGTGACTACAGTTTAAAAAGATATTGCTACAGAATAAGAAAGTCAAAATCAGAAGATTGGGAGCACCAAGCAACACAGAAGAATTTATATTAGCATTTCATGGTCAAGTATCCCTTTGATGTTTCCTCTTTATTCATACTGTTATTTTCTAGAGCACAAAAAAAGAATTCAATTAGTCAGTTTGGCTGGCAATGCCCAAGGCAGTTTTTCCTACAAGTTTTGCACACTTCAAACAGCTCATCCACCATCTCCTTTTAACCCTCCACATACCAAGAGAACAAAATGATCACAGCAGGACTTCAGAGCTAATGTTCCTGTCTAAATTATTCCTTTAATTTCTGTGCTAGAAATACAATATGAAGTTCCCTCTGAACAAACTTAATTACTTCAGGTCAAAGAGTAGAAGTCTTATGTATAGTAAAACTGAAATTTTACTGTTTTGTAGAGCAGAATTAATGTTAGCTGTACTTATGTTGCACATTCAAGATTACATTGGCATGAAAATGTTAATGGCTTTGGGATTCCTTCCAAAATAGATGCATATTGACTTTTTTAAAAAATACATCAGACTAGTTTAACAGAGAGGTTAAAAGCACTTACAGTGTTATACTAAAATATTAAGATATGTAGGTCACAATATTCTTCTGATTTATTTTTCTCTGATACGTAGCAATGCACTAGGGATCTCATTAAAAAAGCAGTCTTCCAGGACTACCATTTATAGGATGTTGATGTGTTTTTCTTAGAAAATAAATAATAGTTTCAGTCACATTCTTTCTACATTCTCCAGTACCAAAATGACCTGACAAAAATATTTGTTCTTAAAGTTTAAAATAACCTATAAATTAGTAGCTGTTTTCTATTTCCCCTCTGTAAAAGGATAAACCCCAGGAACTACAAAGCCAGTCAGAGCAGCAGTGTTACAAAGCAGGAAGAACTCCACTGTCCTGAACATCCAAAATTGAAGGGTGCAGCACACCTTTGTCTCTGATGAAGTGAAACAGCTTCTCTGCATGTTCATAAAGAGAAAAGGTCAGAGGGACTAGGGCTCACCCACACTCTAGTCAAAATTGCAAATTCTAGTTCCGAAAGAAGGAGAAAATGCAAGTACCACAAAAAATCTGCAAATATCATAAAAGAAGGTTTTATGGCAAGTTCTTGAGGATGGTTAAGTAACATATTAGAAAATGTAAAATATTTAGTTCATTAACTTAGTTCTATAAAACAGCATGAGTTAAGTCAACTACTGAAAAGAAACTGAGACCCTGCAAAAGAGCATTTCCCACCACGACACCACAGGAAAGTTCTACAGCAGTGTATGACGAAGTGATATTTCAAAATACATTGCTGGCATGCATAAAATGAAACACTTCTGAAAATCAGACATTCAGAAGAAAGAGATCACTCTGGAATTAGGCAAATATACAATGGCAAATGCACAGAACTGACTCATTTTACTTGGTCCGAAGGTAGAGACTTGATCAGGGTGTATTTTTAGAAAAGAGTGAACAGATGTTTGATGAAATGTTCTTTAGCAAAGGCAAGCAAAATAAGATGGAGGGGCTGAAAGCTGAAGTCTGCAAAGCTCAAACTGAAAATAACACCCAGGTTTTGCATGGCAGCTGCTGAATCACAGGATAATTCTGGTGGAAGGGACCTCTGGAGATTATCTGGTCCAACCACCTTCTGAGGGGAGGCCAATTTAAAATTTACACCAGGTACAAAACTTACTAAGAAACAATGATTCCTATAAATTGCAGTGCAAACTAGATGGCTTTAAAAAAACAGAAAAGCCATGCTTCCTCAGTATTTGGCTAAAAATAGGGCAAAAATCCATTATAAGGTGTCTGAATTTATCTTAGTGAGGTTAATTAGACAGTAATAAAAGGGAGAGCAAGCAAAATTTTGTTTGGCTTTCGTAGGAAAAAGTTAGGCTGAGTTGTGCCAACATCCTTTGGTAAGACACAGACACTTTTTGTTGAGAGAAAGTTTGTTTTTGGAGGTCAATGAGAGTATCAAAGCATCTACCTCAGATTTAAACATCTTTGACATAATGAGGGAAAATCAGAATCCCAGCTGCCACTAGGACTGGGGAACTCTTCCTACCCAATAAAAAATTAACTAATGGCTGCATTTTATGAACAAAAGTACAAACCTATTCTTCCCCAGTTCCTCCAGTTGTCTCTCCCTCTAAAGCATGACCAGAACCAAATTTAGTTCAATTATTCTGGTGGATTCCATTTCAGAGCAGGCAGGAGAGTGAGTGCACCTTGGAACTGAGCTGTAACTCAAAGTGAAGTCAGCAGAGATCTCAAACACCTCCTCTAATGTGCTTTTTTGCATTTTATTTTATAAACACATTTTGATGGGACATTGCACCACAAAATCAGGATGTTTCTGCAGCTCTGTGCTGCATGACATAATTCTTTTACAGTAGCTTAATGAAGGTGATCAAAAGGGTTAAGAAAGCTGAGCAGAATAAAGTACATTTCCAAACAAAAATGGACAACATTAAAATTCCTCTAAAATTAGAGAGTGAGGTTTCCTTTTAACCAGCATGAGCAGATGCTTTTTAAAGCTAAATAAATGATTATTCATCATAGCATTTGCATGGTAAGTAAATAATAATAATACTTAAAATAAATTTGGTCTAAGGTTATGCCACTCATCGCACAGGACATCTGAGCATGAAGATTCATAAGCACATTCTAAATTAAACTAAGGTTGCAGGGAAATGTCCCCTGTTAACAAAATTCACCTGGAGTGACAGCTGAAAGCTGTGCACACAAAACATGTTCAATTTGCACAAAATGTCAAAGACATTCCTCGCTTAATGTGCCAAATCCGTACCCTTGACTGCTACTTTCACTCTGGCAGAATGAAGTATTTAAAATGTATATAATTCATAAAACAAGGAGTATCTGAAAGGATCTGAGACCCAGGTTTCTATTAGTTATGCCTTTCAATTCATATTCCAGCCTACAGCTGAGCCTGCAGTTCTGGTTTAGGTGAGACATTTCTGCTTTCACACATTAAGGTCAATTTTCCTCAAATTTAGTGACAGCAAAGCTGTCTCTCTATGACTGATTTGGTTATATCTGTCCTTTCTGGTGCTAAGTTTAATATAACATAAAAAGATCTTAATAGAAAACAGTTTAAAAAGACAGATCTGACAATAAGATAAAGAAAAATACAAAACTTGATTTGTAACCTGAAGAAATAACTAAGCATTTTTCATCTTGGAATGACTTGGAGCTTATGCTAAAAGATTGTTTTTAAGTTGTCAAAAGGAGGACAGCTCTGGGACTGGAGCTGAAGAAGTGGAAAAAATAAAGAACCAAACCATTGCTGGCAGAGGAGAACAGAATTTCATCTGCCAAAAGCTGGAACATGTACGACAGAAGTGGAGACAGCAATTCAAAATTACTCTATTTTCACCTGGACTACAGGGGAAAATCAAACTCACAGAAACAAAGTGCAATATCAGCTGAAGGACAGAATCAGAACCTGGACTTTTTATACTGTAGAGAAGTTCATTTTGCTTAGTCTGTAAATCAAAAATAGCCTAGTGCTATAAGCACCTTGTAAGAGAAAGCTTAATAAAGATACATAAATAATTAAATGCCGACATAGGAATTTTTAAACTAAAAAAAGAGAAAAAGGGTTTTTGTTTTCTGCTGCAAAAATGCATAAAGGACAAGATTTCTGTGAGGAATAAAGCTGAATATTATAAATTAAGGATAATAGTGTAAAATACAATGACATATTTATCAGCCTTAGTTCCTTTGCTCCAAGAACCAAAATAAAATCGAAGTGGAGGGGGAAAAATAACTTTTCAGAACTACTACTCCACTACTGCTCAAAAAAGCATTTGAAATTGAGTTCTGTGACTGGTCTGCTGGGAGGATGCATGGAAATCTGTGGCAGCACAGGACAGAGGCAGGCAGGGGAGTCCTCTGCACTGGAAACAGGTCCAGCCTCAAGTCCCTACAAAACTGGAGCTTAGGCTAAGATTTCTTCTTGCTTTCCCTCCTTCAACCCTTTCATCTTTCTCCTTTTCTTCATTCCAAGAAAGCCCTGCCTGTTCTCTGACCTCTCCATATATTCCAGTGGCACTCTTCTGTCTCATCAATATTTTATCTGGTCACAAGGGGAGTGGGTCATTGTAAGTATTTATAAAGCTAATTTACCCTCAGTCTTTCGGTGCATTTGTGTCACCTCTTGTCTTACTTCAGGGGCTGACACTACCACAGACTATTTTATTATATTATTATATTATTATTTTGTTATGTTATTATTACATTATTACAATATTAAAATATTACAATATAATAATATAATGTTATTATTTATTATATTTTTTGTTATATTATTATATTGTTATAGGGGTCACAGCTCCAAGCCTGACTTCAGGCACAGGGTGGGATTTTTGGGGGGGTCTCTGCAGGGCCAGGAGTTGAACTTGATGATTCTGGTGGGTCCCTTTAAACCCAGGATACTCTATGATTCTATATATTATATAGAACTAAAGACCAGATAAATTATTTTTATGTACTTGAGGACTGCACCGTATTACAATTAACTAATGAGTGTCAGGGATTATAACACTGCTACCATTATCTGTTCTGTAGTTAATTGGTTTAATATTATGAATATTTCATGTTCATCCCTAAAAAACTTTCATGCTACTGGCTCTCCTTTCAGGGAAGAAATCACAGAGCAAGTTCTGGATGTATTTATGTGTATTCTAAGAACTTGTCTGCAAAACATTTTGGGTCATTCATATTTTTATCTGGAATAACCTGTTTGCTGTAGTTAAGCTGTTTCCTTCTGTGACTTTATTCTTCTGTTTAACACATGCATGGTGGTATACCACCTGACACGAAATTGTCTACTCAAGAGCAAAGTGGATTATTTTTAACTTCACACCATCCTCCAATCTATCCAGGAGGATCCCCAAAGTCTAAAAACCTTCCTGTCCCTCCCAAAAAATGGGTGTATGAAAAAAAAAAGAAAGGTAAAGCTGTAACAACTTTCCTGGTGATGTCAAAGCTATAGATATTTTTACTATTGCAGTTTCTAAGCAGTAATGTGAAAGGACTCAGAGCAGAGAGCCACTCTTACCTGTTGCACAATGGTTGTTAGTTCCAGGCACAGTTGAACAATGTTGTTTTTCAGCAGTGAATATTCTGTCACGCTGACAAACGGAGACCTGGGGCCGGGGAAGGACAGGTTTATGCAGCATTAGGGACCACAGTTTACACTATAGGAAGATATTTGTAATTCAGGGATCAGTTCTACAGCTCAGAAATGCCAAATCATTTTAATCTCCAGCAGCAAGTCAAGCACAACTTTTGTAATATTTATTTGAAACAAGAAAAAATACAGGCAGGATGTAAACTGGATTTTGGCCAGAAGATCAGAAATTCTCACTCTTCTGGAGAGTAGAAATGGGAGTGTTCAAATAACCATAAGCAGCCCAGATTTTCTTTGTACTGCTTCTTAAAAAGATGCATTTCTGGTATGACATCACTCCTCAGCAGCAATCGGCACCTTAATTCAGAGAGCACAGTAATGCTTACTTACTCACAGCTTCCTGCACACTCAGATTCTCTTCAGGCTTTCCAAATTCTGGCTGAATCTGACCCCGTTTGAATTTATAAGAACTGACAAGGTCATAGCCTAAGAGAATATGACTGCTGGCATTAGGTTAGGAAGATGTCACCAGGATTATACAAATCCTGTAAAGGAGGGTGATTCACTCTCACTGTGATTTCTAAGGTGCCATTTATACATTCCAGAGCATTCATATTCCAGATAAAGCTATTCACTGCTATAACTACAAAGAAAAAACAAGTCAATATTTGTTTTTTTCTGAACAAGAAAAATTATGTTTCATGTTTTGGTTTCTGTCTTGCCACAGTCACAGGGATCATATCACCATATCACTGTATCACAGAGATACTTTTAATCAAATTCTCAATTCATAAATGTAAAACACCAGTGGCTGGTTGTTGAGCAATAACCATCACAATTGTACCTAACACATCCAGCCTACTCCTGATAAGTAAGAACATTTAATTTTCAGACTAAGCAAGTACTATAATTTATTTTGAACATTCTTAATTGATTTTCTCAACTCCAGCTTTTCTGTTTCTTTTTGATGGCTGAAAGACAGCTCAAACTCCACAAACTTTCCTTCTTTGCCCTTCACGCTGAAATTTCTGATGATGTTACCAGTTGTGGAAGTAAGAACAGCACAGAAATACTAATTTCACACAAAATCCAACTGAAAGACTGAAAAGTTATCAGGATGCAAATTTTAATACTCTCCTGACAGAGAAGGGTACTAAATTTCGTTTCCAATATTTCACAAATTTCTAAAAATTTAGAGTTAGGATTACAGACCTACCATTTTAATATTAGAGCACAAGAGGCAAAGAAACAACAAAAACAGAACTCCTCAAAGAATTATTTTCATGCACATGGGATTGCGGAACAGTTACTTACCTGTCCAGCCAGGCGAGTAAGTTCTTGGCAGCACCAATCAGGTCAACTACAGAGGTAAGAAAATCATTTGGCAGTCTTCTGGAGGCCCTGCCATCGTAATGGCCACTCCTCCTCCTACCCGTTATAAAGTTCTGAAGGTTTTTGGCTGAGGCGTTCAGCTTGTGAGACAGAGTTCTCAGGTTTTCAGTCTCCAGACCATAATTCTGAGGGAAAGAAGAAGATAGGTAGAGTGTGTGGTCAGCTACATGAACCAAACTGTGGGGAGAAACATCCTGGATTGCCTTGGCTGAGGGGGTGGTTGTGCGTACCTGGGCTGAGATGAAACAGGAATATTTGTGTTGGGACACATGGGATGCACCCAGTCTGGGACACAGCCTCTGCTGCCACCAGCACTTACAGTCCAACACAGCTCACATGGGTTCAGCCACATCCCTGAGGGAAAGGCAAAAGGGATCCCATGTGCTGGGTCTCCAGGCCTGTCCCTGTCAGGAAGTGCAGCTGAGGGAGTGCATGGCCACCTCTCTGCTGTGGCCCACGGGTGTCTGTCACCTCGGTCTGCATCAGTCCCACTGCACTGGATCCCATCGCCTCAAATTCCTTCACCTGAGCAGAACATCCCCTTCCCCTGCCCTGTGAATCAGGGATAAAGTGGAACACGGCCTTGCTGAGAGGCTTTCACAGGAACAGCCTCTCCTGAACCTGCTGCTGCTGGAGAGCAGCTGTCCCACGTGGATTGGGACACGGGAACATCAAACCAGGTCAGAGCACAGGCTCCTGCTCCCCACGGCTGCTCGGGGAAGAGTCTGAGCAGACAACATGCAGGAACAGCTGCTCGTGGCTCAAAGACAGGGTTTCATATTTGAGAGTTCTGAGTGGATTTTTGTCCATGGCAGGAGAAGGGTTGAGTCTAGCTGAAGGTTTTCAAGCACAAGTCGCTTTTCCCTTTATCCACATTCCTTCATCCATGTCTCAGTCCTTTTATCACCAGGACTATTCCCCACTTAGACGCAGATAACAAGCACAAAGATAGTTCAAATCCATTAAATAATTCAAATTCACACAGAAAGTCTCAAGCTTGCTGAACAAACACAGATTTCTTGCAGACCCCACAGGATGCAGGACATAAAAGAATTTAATGAGCATTTAAACAAAATTGACTCTCAGAGTCTGAATTGATTGCCCACCGTTAATTTCAACTGTGCTTATTTATATTAGAGGATGACTGATCATGAATATCACACATTAATATTTTTGCCTAAACTTCTTCCTCAAAGCAGAGAATAAAGAAATGAAAAGGATACACTTCTTGACAGATATGAACATGGGTATTTGTACTAGAAACAATAATTTTTGAATCCAGAAAAGGGAAATATACTGACCAATAGTAAGACTATAAACTGGGGTTGTGTGGAAAGCAAACAAAGCACAAACAAACATTTGGTGAAGTGGTTTGGACCTCTGACAACTGGCACTGGGGACACTGCCTTCCCTGCCGGCCATCCTCCCTGTCAAAGTTCACTCTGAGAAATAAATCAAGGCCTTGCCTCCTTGCAGGGAAATCTATGAGAAATGAAACTCTTTACTGCCTTAGCTGACTGCAAAGAATTAGATTTAAATACCAGGAAGAGAATTAATTTAATTGTTAGGCCTGTATCATGGCTAAAACATCACAGCACGGGCTGGACCATTCAGTTCAAGATTAAATTGCTACAGATGACAAAAAAACCTCTCCTCAACGTTTTTCCCAGAGCAAGAGCTGCGCAGTTAGCAACAGTGTCACCAAAGAAAGTCATTCTCTTTTGGAAAGGTTTAAAGAGCAAGCCGTACGTGATATTAGTGTGTCATCTGTTTAATATCACATCTAATCTTTTATTAAAGTGCTGAAGGAATTCCCTCCCCTGCTCTATTTTCCTCTCAACTTCCACTCCTGCCAAGATGATGACTAAGTGGATGCACTGGGATGCCTTTTCCAGCTCTCAACCAGCTGGGCAGGGCCTGGTTTCCCATCAGAACAGGTTTCATTCTGCACACTCAGCAACACATTACAAGGATGATAAACTAGATCCTCCTGGTTGCTTATTCCCATGGAAAGAAGCAGAAAAAAACCTTCTCCCAATAACTTGTTATTCCATAAAAGCTCTGGAAACTTGTCACTTCACTTTTAAGAGGAGTTAAGCAGGAAAGGACATGGTTTGATCACTGAATCTATAAATACCAGAGAGTATTTTAGATCCCAGCAAGTGTAATCAGCTGGAGAGATCTTCTCCAGTCACTGGAAAACACAGAGGACTGAGCAGGAAATGTGTGTGAGGAAACCCACCTAGTGAGCAAGTTCTTTGTTTTATCTTGAAGTTTATTGCTTACATGCCAATGACAACCTCAATTAGTGTCAATATAAAATTTAAAGCACAGCAGAACATAGATAAAAGATATCCATAAAGATCATCAGAAGATGAAAGGAAATTTTTGAGTACAGTTGGAGTGCTGATGCAGGTTAGTGATTTACCTGAGACTGAGCAGAGCACCATAAAAGGGAAAAGGTAAAACTACTATGAAAGTGACAGTAAATCAATGTCTTTGTAGAAGATAGAGACATTGGATTGTTCTAGATTTAAGCATGACTAAATCCAAGATTTTAATTTTTAAATCAAACAGCTGTAATCAACTACCAAATGGGAAAAATGTGCTTACAAAACAAACTTCGAAAGGAAAGTGTCCCTGCATCCTGATGCTCTGATGCCACCAAATCCCACGGTGGCAGCTTATTAGGAGAGGACTGAATGAAATTGGGGCTTTTTTTGGGCTTGCAGAGTCAGCAACCAAAGTGATGGGGAATGGAGGAGATTGTTCCAGAGGAGAAAAGAGCCAGGAAGTGGATACCCCATGAAATTTAAACTGCATCAATTATAATGCAGTGGACCTGTTTGAAAACAAAGAATTGCAGCTTCTGGCAATGACTGAGCAGGTGAGGAGCCTTGTGGATGGCACTGCCAGTATTCAGATCTCTAATTCCTGTAAGCACTTCATGTCCATGGTGTAACTGAGAGAGTCTCAGAGCTGCCAGGCTAAATCATTATCACATCTGCCAGGCCAGACTTCAGCCTTCACAGCCACACATTCTGCTCCCCCTGTGTTAAATATGTGCTGCTCTCATGAGCCACGCCATGAAAACTATGCTCCTGAGCCTTGAAAATTCTATTTCCTGGCAGGAAATTCAGGTGATTTCTTTCTTGCACTGTAAATCCTAGATATAATTTCTGTTTTAAAAAGAAAGAGAAAAAAATAAAAGAGAAAACCTCTAAAAGGTACAAGAGGGTGTCATTAGCATAGGCAGAATTATTTTTCATCCCAAGAGCAGGGAAAAAATAAACAAGAAAGCGTTGCTCCATTCCCTGGTTTTGTTTTTGTTTCATGATGCTTTAGGTTATACTCAATTAGTGGAAATGGATATACAAGTTTAGAGAATGAATCCTGACTGCCAAAATAACCCCAGATGTTGCCTGTCTAGAACCACACAGCCACATAATTTGTCAAATTATCCTGAAATCTGGATCAGGAAACTGCTTAATGAGAATAGAAAGCTACTAAGTCACCAACGCTCCATTTCAGGAAAAGAGGCCTGGGCAGGAACATTGTAGAAACTGCCAAAATAACAGCACACCCTGAACACAGAAAGAGATGACTGGAAAACCTGTTAAATATTTAAGTTATTTCATATAGAAGCACAGATCAAACAGTAAGAACTTCTGTATCTGCACTGACAGCATTATTACCTGCATACACTCAAAAGAGCTACACAGATTATCTGATTTGTTCAGCGACTGATCCCGTGTTCCAGGCTGGAGCTCAGCAATTCCTGATGCCCCATTCCATGACAGGAGCTTGGAAGAAGAGTTTCAGGAGGCAGAAATTAAAGACAAGTGTGAGATCAGAGGCAGACAAGCTCATTGTGGGAGAATATCATTAGCAGAGTGCCTGGATGAAGCTGTGCTTGCAGTGGCACTTCTTAGTGAGGTGTGCAGCTGATTTGGGTGGAAGGGTAACTCTGCTGGCTGCCTGCAGAGAACAGCTCCTAAATTCAGCTATTTCCCCTTTGATTTTCCTATTTCCAGACTCTCTGTCCTAGTTCCCCTCTCCTGCTGGGTCTGAGCAGCTGTGTTGGGGTTATTGGAGGTGGTGAGGGGACAGATCCCTCCAGGGCTTTCACACTTGATCAGGTTTTCTGAAGTACAGAAAACAGGTGGCTGTTGTCAGAAACGGTAGAATTCAGGTGACAGGAGAAAAAGCCACTTTTTTTCTGAGCAACCCGAAGCAGACTCTTGTTTTTCCTAGTGCAGAGAAGATGCAATGTAAGAGGGAAGTTGTTGGTTACTCCCTACAGTTAAAATTGGAAATTTGGAGACTGAAATATAGGAAATCTGCCTCCAAACAGGTATTTCCTCTTTTTAATCTCCTAAACCCAAAAATACAGAAATAGCTAAACACACATTCACCATGAACCTTCCTGCCCTGTGCTAGTGTCACAATTCCAGCCAAAAGCTCTGCCTGTTGTACATTCTGGTTTGAAGTTCCATTTTAAAATAATTGAGCAAATTCTGTATCCATTTGACAGAATAAGATCTGAGCTTTTTACATATTCAAAGGAGTGGAATGAAAAAAGTCTTCAGCTATAGCTTCGGTGGTTCTCGTACCTTCCTGAAGGTAAGCAATAACATCACAAAGGAGAATTTTATGCTAATAAAGCAATCTGGGAGAATTTTAGCTACTAAAATAAAATAAGCAAAATACTAAAATAAAATAAGCCAACATCAAGATAAAAAATAATTAATATAATGGGGGAAAATAGCCAAGTGCTGATCAGTTTTTGTAAACACCAGCACCTGAAGATCAAAAGCCAAGCACAAAATACCTACAGTATATGAAGAGTTCATTTCTTTTGTGGAGACCCCCCCAGCATTTTTTCTTATAGGTGGAGCTATAATGAAATTGTTTTGCTGTAATGTGACATAAAGATATAGAAATAATATATGCACATTGAAATTTAATAGGTGCAGGATGTAATTTTAGCTAAACAGTTTATATTGCATAAGTAATGACTTTAACTTACCTTAAAAACAGATTCCTTTTAATTACAGTAATTTTTCTTCATGTTGCCATTCATGTGAGTAGTCAGTGTAATATACATATATATAAATATATGTATAAATATATAAACACATGGGTGCCTACATAGCTTTTTCTGTAGGTGATACTTTGAGACTGTTACAATTTTCACTGAATATAAAAGAGCAGAGCAGGAGAATATAATGAATATAAAAGGGCAGAGCAGGAAAATCTGACTGAGGTGAAAGGAAACAACTGGCTGAAATTCAAGCTCCTTAAGTGGAATTCGGCACATTCAAGGCATTTAAAACACCACAACCTAATTATTGAGCTGCAGTCCCATTTCTGTATTTCATGCAAAAGCTTTAAGAATGCTCTAAATTATTGGGAATGTAAAAGCTCCACCTCCAGGCACCTCTTCCCAACTCAGCCTGGTTTTCAACTCATTCTCAGATCACCCATAAATTGATTGATTGTGGATGTGAAGCACCTCAACAGCTGTGTGGGGATGCTCTTCTCCCCTCCCTGGTCCCTTCCAGGCTGTTCCTGGTCCCCAGGGCCTGGAGGTGCCACCCCTATCCCACCTGGGGTGCAATCACAGCTCTGAGACCATTTGGGAAAAATCCCCAGAGGAGCTCTGGGATTCTCCTCTGGGAAAACACAGAATACCAGGTGGGATCCTGCACCTCCCTGCTGTGTCAGGGCTCTGGCTGCTGCTCCAGCTTTGCCATAAGAATCAGAGTTTTTGGGATAGCATGGAGCTAGTTAGCTCCCAGTAAAACCAGGCAAACACAGCCTGTTTGATAATAAAAGCAAAAATCACAATTAATCATACACTCTGATTTCAGCATAAATACTTCTGATACATACATACAATGAAAACAGTCAAACTTTTTTTCTTTTAGATTTCCTTTCTGGAGGGATGTTTTGAAAGGTTAAGAGCCTTTGAAACTGATTCTGAAAAACGTGTTTCTGTAAGCACTTCTTTGATTTCACAAAATTTTTGAGGTGATGTTTTTATGATACAACTTCAAACTGAAGATATTGAAATGGCATAAAGTCCAAGTGGCTGAGGCAATGCATTTCCACCAGGTGTGTCTGGTTTTCCTCTTGATAAAGAATTACAGGCTGATCATCCTTTATCTGAATACCAATTTGGAAAATGCCAAATAAATTTTCCATTAGGGATCCTATGAATTAGTGTACAAGGCCAGGTCTAGAGACTAGAACCTAAAACTTAAAGTTTCCTGAATGATAAAAAAGGGACGATTATTATAATCAGATGCAATTTACGACATCACTTGATAAAAAGTTAAAATAAATCGAAGAAACTATCAGCTTTTTAGGGAGAATGTGTTAGATGTAGTTCACACAGTTTATACTCTGACATATTCAATAGTTTATGTATTTTAGATACATATATAAAATCCTAGCACTGCTGTTTTGAAAACCGTAAATGCATTAGGAAAATAATTTCCATTCATGGCTGGGGAATGCAGCTCCAGTAAAATATGGCCTAAATTTGGTTCAGCTTTTCCTTTAAAAGCTTTTCTCCTTCTAAATCAGTAAATTAGCATAATGACATATAATAAATATATAATAAACCCAATCCTTCTGCCTCTCTTTAACAACATTTGCCTATCACTTCAATTAAACTGCAGTATCATAGCACAGTTTATGTGCACAGAATGTGACATTTCATCAAAATAAAGTATAGAGTTCATTAATAACTATGGTAATACTATGCAAATATGCAACATCATAATATAAATTAGAGTCTATTATTTGAAACACCCTAATGCTTTTATATGTGCAGCTTTCCACCCCCTTGTTCTCGTTTCCATTATAATTATCCCACCTTGCTGGAGCAAATTGTGTCACAATTCTTTGTCTCCTGAGTCTATAATTTGGAACTTGTCATGGTGCTTCTAAGCACTCCATACACCTTTCTATTATCTTGTAAATAGATAAATTAAGTAGATCTAAAAATAAGATTAAATATTTTAACCTATTTAAAAAATTAAGTTCTACATTATATCTTTTATCTTCAGAAGAAGATTTAACATTTACATTGCAATTGAGATAGATATAGATATAGTTTTATATCTATATGTCTTTATCTTATCTATATATCTATATCTGTATATATGTCAACAAGCATAATAAAGGTGCCCTGGAAAGTTTTTTTGTTTTTAACAAAAGTGATTTTTATTTCAGAAAAGAATTAGAACTTGATAGTCTTTCCTTAAAAATTGGACTCAAAAAGATTGTAAGGCAAACAACTGAAGCAGGTATTTTTTTCAGAGGACATTTTATAAATAATTTGTTAACTTAATGTTTAAAATTTCAGAGTCAGATGATCTGGTTTCTGGTGAGAGCAAAGCAGCAGATGAGGTCAGAGATGGAGATGCAGATTTATTGTTCAAGGATCTCAGGTTATGTAAGTCTAGCCCCACTCTAGGCCAGCCTAAAGCTGCACAGTGCACCAGCTCCTGCCCTGGAATGATTGAGATGAGCAGGAATTAACAGGACCCCTGATCTCCTGCCTAAACATTTTGTAAGGAGCTTTTACCTGGCAGCTCTTGCCACAGATCTCTGAGCAAACTGCACAAAGCCTCCTTGGTCTGCTTAATCCTAATGAAGCACCGTCATTTCAATTGTGGAATAAACAAATACTCCCACTAATTGGGCAAGCTTGAATAAACTGGAACATCTCCATGGTCTGATTATGGAGGGCTGCACAGGGATCCATGGAGAGAGAGAGAGAGAGAGAGAGAGAGGAGCCACTGCTGTGGGACAAGTGCCACAAGAGGCACAAAACCCACAAAAAGGCACAAGGAAAGCGACCTCATCACACACAGAATAGACTTTTAAAATGTCCTACAGAATTAAACTGATGTAATCCACTGAGCAGCCTGAGAGAGGTATTTGTGTGATGGCTGTGCATATTCTGAACGTGCATTTTAAAGTTCTCTCTCACTGTCCTACATGGTTGCACAATGAGATCCAGCACATTGTGACATATCATCAACACCATTTTTGGATAAGGTCTGTAAAAATGTGGGATCTGTTATTTAGTTATGTAGACTCCTCACTGCTATAGAGGCATGAAGAATAAAGAAAGTGCATATGCTATTAAAGTTCATGGCACTCAGTCTGCTGACCATGCTCAAGGAATGCCTTAATTACATTTCTCCCATGGATATTTTGGCTGTTTTCCTTTTTTTCCTCTTCCTTGAAGAAATTTTAATTAATGTATGAAACCTCCTTATATTTTCCAGAGTTTTAGATTACTCATTCAGCGAGTCCCTGAATTTTATTCTGTTTGTAAATAATCTAAACACCTAAACATCAACCCAGTTCTTTGTCTATTTAGTGCCCATTCTCACCAAAGTTTTACGAAAGGAAACTTTTAAGAGAAGAGAGCTCATAACTCATCTTAGTTGTAAGGTGTAAATGATTATTTCCATATCTGAACCACCAATAGTTATTTCTGCAGAGGTGGTGAACCCTCAGATTCAGAAACAGGAGAGATTGATCCAAACCTGTGATTTAATTCCTCTGGGAGAATGCTTTTCCTGCTTTTCTTGTACACCTCAACAGCATCCCTTGGACTGCTCCTGACTGCTCTCCTACTCTGCTTCTAACTCACATTTTCTGCTCAGCTCTGACTTCACCAAGAGTTTAGATCTAAAATCCCTGGAAGCGAATCTGCATTTAAAAATAATTTCTTTGTTTCTAAAGTAATTTATGCTTTTTCTTTTTCCTTTTTTTTTTTTTTTTTTTTTTTTTTTTTTTTTTTTGAGCAAAACCTTAATATCCCAGCAGCAGGAAATAACAAAGCCTTCTCATGAGCATAACAACCTTCTCATGACCATAATAACCTTCTCAGAAGCCTGCTGACAAAGTGGTGGGTGCATTGCAGCATCCACTCAGCGTTTGGCCTGTGCCAAGCTGACATCTGGGCACATTTAACATCTCCAATGTCAACTCCCAGGAAAATACCAGTGGGGGAATCAAGCTGTGACAGCATTTCCTTTCTGATGGGCGCAAAAGCAAGACCCAGGAGGATGGAGGGGACCTGGGTGTTTTGTGGATTCTTTCCACATCCCAAGGATTATTGTTTCCAATATTTTATTTCAGTATTAGGGATGGCCTGATCTGCATATGGCTTCAATTACAAAACATATGCAAGCCAGACAGCCAGGGTGGCTTGACCTCTTCCATATGTGTAGGAAAACAAGCTCTGAGCAATCTGCTGACTGGGGATACTGTGATAAACAAACAAAAGCAAAGGATAACAGGAGATAGTTCCTCCAAAACCGTACTGGACTGTGATCTGTTAACTTTTAAAGATGATTAGCAATTCCTGCCTGCATGAGGCATTACCAACCTGCTGTTGCTGCTCCCCAGTGTGCAACATGCTACTGTAGATATGTTCAGCATAACATTCAGAAATAGCTAAATCACACCCAAATTCTTCTTTGCATTCCCAGTTACTAATCCAGAGAGCTCCACTGGCAAGGATAAAGCATCTCAAGTGTTTTCTGAACATTTCAGGGCTCTCTATTCACCTTTCTCTGCAGTATCTAAAGGAGCTGTACATGTGTAATGCACTGTTTAATAACCAGAAACCTTTTGTATTCATTATTAAAACCTTGTGATCAGTTAAACTTGAGTATTTGTTTCATAAGACCTTTGTTTAAGAACCAACCATCCAATCCTAGAAAGCCCCATTTTCTCATTTTTAAAGTATCTCTTAAAATGAATTATAAGACAGAAATATAAGATTACAGAAAAAAAGAGATTCAGTACATAACACAAAATTAGAATTTGAATCAATGGTGAATTATTCAAAGTTCAGGGAATAAATGATAAACTGGTCTTGGAAACATTACACCAACACTAACCATTTCACTTGGGTCAGACGTTCAACTGAGATCCCTGCAGAAATGATAATTCCACATAAAAACCACACCAATTCTGGAAAAATGTTCCACATATTCATAACAATTCAGAGCAGCATATAGAAATTAAATTAGTAACAAGATTCATTTGAATGGGCATTAATGAGAGTATGAAAAAAGTTCATTTATCTATTTGGATTGTGAATTTGCTGAAGGCTGCTCAAGCAACTCAGTCAACAACAGTGACATGAATATGCATGGGCATGCTTGGATATTTGCATGCAGATGAATTTGTCCCTGACAATAACTGATCACAGATAATTACTCAGGAATTCAGGCAGCTCATAGACACTGATAATGTAACACAGTGGTATGAAAAATATCTTATTGGGAATTTATGAAAGAAATCGCTCCTTGCAAATTAGAAAAGCAATTTTTTCGGTAGGGAAAATGTCCTTTCTGTGAACTTTCACTGAGCTACTCCCTGTATTTCCTTGGCACAGAGATTCTCCATGGTATGGTGCTTGCTACCATGCATTGCATGACATAGATTTCAAATCAGATCGATTTGAAAAGGGAAAAAGGGAACTGTTGCTTCCTGTAAGGAAAAGAAAATTTTGCAAATGAAACGCACAATGAATAAAGTCAACATAGCTCTTTCCAGTGGAAAAAGAGAAAAAGTCTTTGAAAAAAAAAATTGTTTATACCTAAATATTTGAAATACCTTTTAAGAAATTGTGCAACTATTTCTTCATTAGAAGACTAAGAATGTATTTCATGTGGATCATTAGAAAGGACAATTTCTTTGATGGTTAAGACTTTCAGCACCTGAATAAACCAAGAAAATATCTGTATGTCACTGAGTTCTTGGGTTATCTTAAAGAAAATCAAATTTTATGTTAGCCTAATAGCACTTTTTTCATTTAAAGGGGAGAAGTTTATCTCTTCCTGCACTAGAGTGTATTATTCTTCCTTTTTATTCTAAAAATAGACTCCTCTCTCCTCTATAATCTAATATTCCCCTCCTATTTAGCATAATTACCTAGGACTGAATCAATATTCCATTAGTTGGATACAATCAATGGGCTGTCCCTCAGTGCCTGGAGAATTCCAAGGATTCATCCACAGATCTTCATCCATGCTGCTTTAGCATCCTCTGGAAGGATTGACAAACATTTTGGAGAGCAGTGGCACTGAATAGGATTTGTTTTCATGGTCGGCATCCTCTTCATCCCCACATCCCTTTCCCCACGTGGCTCCCAGGATACCTGCACAGCTCTGGGACCAGGGACAGCCCCTCTGACTGTCCCTGGCCGAGGGCTGGGGCCTCTCCCTGAGGATGAGGAGAATTTTCTCCCAATGTTTCACTCAGGGACCTTCTCAGCACTGGCAGGAATCCTCATGGGCTCCCAGTTCCATTGGGTTTGGCGGGGATTAGACAAAACTCTCAAAGCTTAGAGGTGCTGTGGGGATGGATTGGGCAGCACAGCCACAGGAAACCTCATCTGCCTTGAGAGTTACTCCTACTGGGATGGTTCTCCCACCCAAATCAATATGGAAATTTACATAGCTTTGGTAAAGACCTTTTTGAAGCTGCCAAATCAAGATTATCAACCTCAGCTGGCTAATGGATTTAAATTATGTATTCAAATGTTTAATGCAGTAGTGTACAATTAAGTGTTGCTATGATGCAATAGACAGAAGCCCTCTGCTCATTTCTGACAGAAAGCACAAAGCCCTTGATGCTCCAAGCCCTGATTTTAGAAAACCAATATTTTCCTCTCATATGCCCGGCTTGAAGTCTTATTTCTGTGTTTGCAATAAAAGACCAGAGTAAAAGTTACCACTGAGCACGCCAGAATTTAGAATTTAAAATTGCTCAGCTTAACTCCTCCACGAAAGATTGGTGTTCTAGAGGCATTTATATGAAACCAAAGCAAACTTTGCAACATCTGGATTTTTATGCTTTACTTGGAAAATTTTTTGGTAAGATTTGCATGTATTTGGTAAAAAGAAATGTAGAAATCCAGCAACATATTTTATCATGAGTAAGAGATTACACGGGATGAAAATATTACAAGCATCCTTCTTTCTAATTCCTTTAGTGTAGAAACAAAATGATGGAAAAGAAAATGTGAATGCTCTGCTGCACAATTTGTTCATGTGTCACTGCAAGGCTGTTCCCTACACTTCACATTGAGATTCTAGAAAAGCAATAATTCATATAAATGAATTGGATATGTCAATTCTAATTGTTCCACAAAGGCTGGGTGAGCATCCTTAGGAGACCACAGGGGATCTCCACGTTGCTGCAGACAAATCAAGTCTCCAAATCTTGACTAGTCTGGGGTTGGGGACATAGGAGAGTTACACGGAGAAATTTAGGTTAAAATTAAGGTTAAAACATTAAAGTTGGCATTCCTGCTTTCTGCTCTCCACAGGTATTGGCAGATCGAATTATTGTGCAGGAAAGGATGTCTGAGAAACCCAGAGAAATCAAAACAAAAAAAGCAATAAACAGTCCCTTAACACTGCACCATGCCATGCTGGGGCAGCTGGTGTCAACACAAACACCATGAAATGGAACAGGGTGCTGCTACAAAGGTTTTTCTTTTACCCCTGAGCAGAGGAAATGTCCATCTCTTTATGCCCAGCAGTGATTGGGATCACTTGGAGAAACCAGACACCAAGAAGGGCTGAAATTACAAACACAATCTCTGAGTTCCAGCTCCAAACCTCAAGAGAAATCAAATTATGTCAGAAATGAGTGTTCCATTACTGTCCCCTTAACCAGGGATGGAAGAATATACGGAAATTATAATACCATACTATTATATTATCCCAACACTTGTTGAATTTCTAATGAAGTCCTAATGCCCTGCCCCACAGTGTTGGACACACATGGTTTTTAACCCCAGCTCATTACTTACCTATTCATCTGCATAAATTTCTGCTCCTGCATTGGCCTAATAAGTAGCAATACAATTTAATTGCAGTTATTATGGGGGGCTGTTCTCTGCCAGTGAGTGACAGGAACTCACAGCATGAAAAGGAATGAAATGTTCAGGATACCACTGAGCTTACCCAGACACAGAACCAACATGAAATACAGTAATGGATTATTATAAACGGATTCTTTTATAAATTTTTAAATGGAAATAAGTACATTTATTTCTCAGAAGCATGCAGGAGCTCCTGTAGGAGTCTGTTCACCAGCCAAGCCTGCCATGGATTACGATCCTCATTCTCACTGGTACTTAAACAGATGCATTTTTAGAAGGAAATTACAAGCTTTGGAGCAGGTTTAGCACTTTGAACAGAACATCTTTCTCCCTATTTTGTGAAAAAGAACTATTGTGTGACAAGAGGAAATCTCTCAACTATGTCAAAAGACAGAAAAACAGAAGTCTCTTTCCTCTCATTTGCCTGTTAACACTGCATTGCTCCAGAGGCAAATCATGTGCATAAATTCAAGGAATTAGCAGCAGTCATCACAGCAATTTTGTATTTTTCCCTGGGTTTTTTAACATAAACAAAACCATAAGTAGGAATAATACAGAAATAGCCTGAAGCAATTTATCCGAAGCTTGATAACCCAATATCATTGTTTGTGGGCAAGAATTAGATACAGTCTCCTGGATTTCAGCTGCTCTGCTGAAATTCCCCTTCGGACTGTGTGCAGGAGCTGCAATTTGAATAAAATGCAGCCAAGTCCCTTTCTTTTATTTATTGTTTTATGGCAAGGGATGGAATTCTCACTGGATTACCTGAATAGGATCATTTCCAATCTGTGTCTGGCTACAGGATATACACACATCCCATATCCAGAGGGATCTGTGCCTTCATCAGAGGCTGTGTGCCCACAGCTGCTCTACAGGAATGGTAAATTCAGAGAGGATAAAGTTCTCTGGAGAGCCCAAACCTAAGTTTCTAATGTATTTAACACACAAACACAAATCCAAAAGTCACTTTGGTACAAAGTTCCTCTTGTAACAACCCTGTGCTTGGGTGCCTGTGAAAATTTTGCTTGCTGTACTAATGCACTGCCACTGCTGGTGCTGCTGCAGCACCCAAAATATTCCTGCTGTGTGTTACTGCGGAGCAACTGCTGTGGAATCAGAGGTCCTTGAAGAGAACACACAGAGAAGACATCAAGAAGTATTCCCGTTTACTTTTTTCTTTACTTAGATCAACTCCCAGAGCTGCCTTTAGCGTGGTGATTTTTGAAAGTATTTCATTTTGGTGGTTACCCGACACAAATAATGTGTAATTACACCCAGGCTTTTCCAGTACAACTGAGCAAAACCATGACTTTTTTTACCTCTCCTAAAAGAGTCCTGCACACACCTGTAAAATCCCTGGACTTTAGGTTTCTCTGAATTGTTTGTACAAACTTAATTACTTCTTTCAATGTCCTCATCCTAAGAGAAATCTGAAAATGCCAAAATTGCCAACAGACTTTTAAAAGAAGAAAAAAAACCAAACCCAAACCCAGACAATCCTTAAAATCAGTTATTTTTCCAAGTTGCATGATTTGAAATGCTGACAAATAATGAAGCTGCTAATTAGACAAATCAAAAGATGATACACATGTTCTAATATGTGCAATAATTAACACACTCAATTCAATGCTATTTATTCAGTGTTTTGGCACCGCATAATAAATAGCACTGGACTGCCAAAAGCTGAACTTCTGTTCCAGTTGAAATTAATAAAGCTCTCTGGATGCATACATGTTAGTGGAGACAAAAATAATGCATATGCCAGGTTCCTCATTCGACTGAGGAGATGGAATATGTCTTCATCTCTCACCAAGAAGGATGGCATTCCATTCTAAAGGAAGGATTTATTTCCATCCTCTCAGGCATCAATATACATATAAAATGAAGGTTTTAGTCTAGAATATTTACCTGTGAATAGCCCCTGAAATAGGAGTGGAAAAGAAGTATTTGACCCATAGAATGACTTGCTGAAAGTGAAAATTGTTTACAAATCAGGTAAAGTAAGAAAAAAATACTTTCTAATATACTTGCAAAACTGACAAATCAAAAAGCGTATTAGCAGAATGAAAAATTAAGAGGTTCTCAAGAGAGATCATTGTAGGTGTGGCCCTTAAATAGTGTTAATTGAGGAAAAATTTGAATAATTTTAATTCAGAAGAACATTGTTATCAATATATAGAGAGGCAGTTCTAAAAGACTTCACCTTCACCATGCTGTGCTTCAAAATAAATCACTGCAAACTGTTTTCCACCTGACCAACAAATTCCTGTTGTTGTTGCAATTTTCTTGGGGAGATGCCTAATAAAGAAATACGTTAGAAAAATTATAGACTGAAAAAAAGAGAATTTATTTGGTAGCTGTTCCCCATACATTATTAAAAAAAAACCCCAAAACAAAAACAAACAAAAACAACAAACAAAAAAAACCCAACAATACAACAAACCAACCAAATAAAAAAATAAATTAAATTCCTGCAGTTGTTATAAGTGTGTTGACCACGGGTGACTTTATTGTGCTTTCTGGTGGAAAACCCACCCTGCCCGAATTGTTTCTTGGCAGAAACTGCAGACAAAGTTTCTAATCTCTATTTCTCCTTGAAATTTCTCCACAGCACAAAGCCTTATTTCACAAGTTGAATGCTTGTGAATTAGCAGTACTTTTAATTACTTGAGATACAATCTCTGTTGGAGCATTCTTTTCATTTCCCGTTCATTTTTCATCCTTTCATTATCAGTCTTTCTCCCTACTAGACTGTTTATATTTTAATTCGTGAAGGCTTTAACAATATACTTACTCCAATACTGTCCTAATTTAATTAAATTTACTGGCAGATTTGAACAGCAACCCATGTTGACCTCAAAAATATTCCTTTTTCTTGCTTCCAGTATACTTTACTCTCTATCAAAAAGTTCTTTTCTCCAGACCCTGCTACTTCTGCAGATTCAGCCTCTCTACAACAGGTCCTCCAATAGATATACCAATCAATATTTCAAATTTAATAAAGTTACAGTCCAAATTCAAGTGGCTTAAAATTTTTAGTCCCTAAATGTTATTTAGGTCACTTCAAATAAATAATTGCAGAGCAGCTTCTGACCACCCTAGCAAGAAAGGACTTTGATGTTCCAGACTGGATTTTTTTCCCCACAGCCATCATTCCCAATTTTCTTCATAATTAAAGCACAACTCAAAAATGCCCTTCCAGAATGGTCAAAGAACTGAAGCTGAAACCAAAGTTCACCTGTGACTTTGCATTTCATAGCACATGAATTTACCCCTCAGCAAGCCCAAGATAGTGCCTGTATTTTCTTTCCTACTGAGAAAGTTCCTCTCACCTTTGGCACTCTTTGTCCTTTCATGAAGGAGATTATTTTAACATTTGAAATTATTAACTTTCAGGTGAAATACATACACTTCTATATTACCACATTGCATGTTAGTATTGAATACTCTTATTATTCCCTTTTCACATTTCATATATTTTTTCTTTCACACTGCAAGTCATCTTCCAGTGTGGAATCCTTCCTAGCCAGGATTCTCATATGAATTTCTTACCTGAATTCAGCTTGCTTTCAAAAGAAAAGTGGATATAAAAATCATGTCAAGGGCTGATGCACTACCTCAAACCCTCCCTGCCTTTAATAATTTGCATTTGGAATCTGGCTAAAAGGCGTTTTGGAAATGGGAATAAAAATCAGGAGTTTCCTTCTTTAGTTTAATTTCTTTTTGCAATTAGAACTTTCTGTACAGGTCAGTATTTGGTTCTGGGAGGGTTCTCCAGTGCTTGCATCCCTGGAACAACAGCCAAGGCACAATTCTTGGTGTAACCACACCAAAACCTCACCAAAACCCCACTACCCATCCCACAAAATCCAGTGGCCCTTAGACCCTTAGGAAAGGCACATTCCAGTGTGTCCCAAGGGCTGGAGCTCAGACAGTCAAATTTCCCCGAGTTTCCTGGAGCAGCAGAGCTGTTCTGCAGGTAAACCCCTGCCCAATGTGAACTGATCACCCCTGAGCTTTCCTGGAGATTTCTCCAGCCCCTGGAGCTGCTTCTATTCCCAGCACCACTCACCCTGTTGGGTCAGACTCCGGATCCTGCTGATGCTGCCTGGGAGAAATGGGTCATGGGACTTGGGCACTGCCCACTGCCAACCAGAAATCAATCCAGGAATCCATGCACAGAAAAAAAATCAATTCTCATTGACAAGACCCAGCCAGGGCTGACAGGCAGGGCAAAAGCAGGGCACGGATGTGGATAGGACGGGAGCAGAGCTATCCCAGATCCAGATCCATCGCGGGTGCTTGGGACTGGGAACACACCAGGATGGACAGAGGGAGGGGCAGAACAAACTGCTGGTGGCACTTCCCCTCCACAGATGGGGTTTTAAGACCAGACTGTTGGAATTGGTTCTTCTCCATGCTTATTTCCATTATAAGTGTTGAAAATAAAATTCAAGTATTTATGTTTATGAATCTACAAACAGAGTTTGTGCTCTGCTCCCAGTCCATACTTCCAACGCACACAGAGTGCATTAAAGCATTGATTTCTGACTGCCTGGGGCTCTGTTTTACCTGACCATAAACTGTATTCAATTTGTTTGTAATACAATTCAGGGAATCAGGGGCAAAATTATGTGTACTTTAAGACATTCTGGTTTCAATAATTTCCTATATGTTAACTCCTGTTTAGTGGCATAAACAAAAGAAAGATACTCACTACATTTAAAATATTTACTCAGGATTTTTTAGACTAGCTGTTCTAAAAATCCATTTCAGTGAGCAATTCCAAGGTACAATTTTTTCTGGACACTTGGCCAGCAGTCAGACATTAGTGCAATAGTATATTAATTCTTCAAGAGTCAGCACAGAATAAAAATACAATTGTGATATTTTAGAAATGTATTTCGGTTTATAAAGGCAGCATGAGCTCTCCTCTCATTCAATTATTGCCATTATTTAAAATAATTAAAGTGAGACTCTTTAATAAAGATTTTCAGTTACGTGGATCCAAATCCTAATAAATAAGTACAAATTTAAAACAGACATTATATTGAGTCTGCTGAAACTTTCCAGTGATCCTGCAAGAATTGAAGAAGATGATGTACTGAGAGCCAAGGAGAAATGTCAGAAGCAGGAGAATACCCCCAGGAGCAGAGCTGCAGGTAGCAGACTCACTCAGCAGAAAGCACACAGAACAGGCAGGGAGAGAAACATTTAGAAGCAGGAAAAAAAAAGAAAAAGGCGTTTTAGAGTCAGAGTGAGAAAGAAAGGGAAAGGGCTCAAAGGCAGGAGGCAAAATAAATGATACCAGGAGCTGGAAAATCCTCATCCTGCTTCAAAAGGAAAAGTAAGGTCATGAGACAGCACAGCAAGAGCTGCTATTGACCAACAGCAAGAGGTACATTTTCTGTGCTTAAAAAAGAAAAAAAAAAAATAACCACAATAAAAGAGTCAGCAGGGTCCTCCTCAGGGACACACTTGACTGAAGGGAGATGTTCTTCCAGAGGAAACTTCTGTGGGCTGCTGTTCCCGAGGAGTGTCCGGGCACAGCGGGCTCTGCTCGCTGGTGACACAGCGCGACACTGGGGGTGTGCTGGCTCCTGTCCTGTGGAACACCAGGTTTGCAGGGAAAAACTCCAGAGTCTGGGTCCAGATGTTTCCAAAAGGCCCTGGCCGTTGGGTTCTGCAGCACACACCTGCCCCTAAAGCATTTCCCTGCTCTTACAAAGTTGTTTCATTTGGAGGGGCAGATCTCAAGGCACACTTGGGGGTATTTTGTCATTCGAGATACAGGAAAGAAGAAGATGAATAATAAGAGCTACTTAAAAATGGGGTTTTTAACCCAGATCAAGTGCATTTTACCTCACTTGTTTTCTATCTTATTTCTAAGTGCCAGTTTCCCTCTTGGAAACAATTTCTCTTTATCAAATTCCCACAGGATAGCCCAGTTATTCAAAAGCAGAATTCCTGATAAAAAAGTAAAATGCTATGATTGTTAGGTGTAATTTACCTATGTAACGTTACTATTTTGTGTTTTAGTATTTTCAATATTCTTTCAGCTGTCCATCTACATGAACAGAAGTTATTTTGTCTTTAGAATTAAGTTAATACATTTTATTAGCTGATAGGAATAAAGTAGCAGAGGAAAAAAGATTTTTTTGTTATTAAATGCTTTTTGAAGAGGTTAACTGAATTAGTAACCTAGTAATATTAATATGAACAAATAATGTCCTTCCAAATGTTTGCAGATTGCTCAAAGAACCCAAACCCAACTTTTAGTCTACACACTTGTCTATAGTTTAGATAAAGTCAGTTTTACCACTCCAGTCTCGTCTTAAAGCTCATTTTAAACAATCTTCCAGTCTAATTAGCATTACCTTCTGGCTGTGTAGTACCATCCTTTTGAATGCTGGCATGGTTAAACCACTCAGGTCTACTTGGTTCAGTGCAGTGTGGCAAATGTCAGTGAAATACGAGGGCATATGGCACATAATTACAGAACCATATGGATGCCAGGAGTGATAGTCAACAACATTTGCATGCAGGACCAAGAAAGTCAGAGGAAAAGCAATCAAAGACCATCAAATATAATCATTAAATGGATAAAAATAGTTTCTGTGCAGCTGAGAGAAGCCAGGACATGTCTGTTCTTTACTGAAGCAAACCCACCGTGGCTGTTTGAGTATGTGGCCATAGAGGAATCTCTACATTATTTTTAGTTTGGTTTGTAAATTTATAAATGCAGCTGATCAAGGTGAGTGATGCAAGGAATCACTTACCAATGCACAGAGCAGATCAACTGCTTCCAGGATCAGCTCCTGGTGGCCGATGCGAGTCACTCCCAGCTCTTCCAGCTCCTGGTGAGTGATGTGCAGCAGCTGCTCCCCATTGATCTTCTCTCTCTCAAAGTTTTTGATGTATTGTTGGAGGCAATCATCGAGGCCTGGTTAGAAAAGCCAACAGCACAGATTCAGACAGCTGAGAAAGACCCAGTGAAACAGTTCTGTAGCTCACAAATACAGAAATTTCTTGGGAATGCAAGAGTCCGTCCTTGTTTGGAGTTATTATGGAAAACATGCAATAAAAATTATAATTTAACTCACATTATACAGCCCATGCTGCTAAGGAGAAAAGTTTATATTGCTGAAGTTATTTTCAACATTCTTAAACATTTTAATAGTAATTTTAAACCTTCATGGAGACAAGGGAAGGACAAAGCAGCACAAAGAGTGACATTATAAAAAACCTTTTTCTTGTGATGTCACAAAGACCTAAATATAAGTTTATCTTATGATTAGGAACAAATTCTTCCTGTTACTCTTCCAGGACTCTTCAAGGACTTAGAGTTTGTCTGTCCCTGACCAGGAAGAGTGCTTCAGGCTCAGTAACCACCCACACTAACTCTGCTACACCCACTGCCAATTCTCACCCCAGCTTATCTGGGCTTCTGAATCCAAACAACACAAAAATGATTTTGTTACAACACCTCCAAATAAGAATACAATTTTACCCATGCACACAAAGACTTGTTCCATTTCACCCTGAAGCTTGATAGGGTGAGAATAACAGATTATTTTGTTTCTCAGACCAGAGAAGAAACTGATTAACGACGCTGAAAGATTTTTCTTCCTCCAAACCTGTTTCTGAACAACACATGCCTTGAATTTCCAGGCAGAGCAATGAGTTGAACAGGGATCTACTACTGAAAGCTACATGAGGTCTCTCAGAGGTCCCTCAAGGACTGTCAGATTCAAAAGAAACCTGGTGTGCATGTGATTTTCTAGAGACCTACAAAATGCACCTTCAATAACTTAATCTGCCAAGTGAAGTAAAACACTGATTCTCAGTTATTTGCCCTGCAGTGATATAAGTAAATCCAAGATTCATAAAATTACAGAGATCCAGAAGCCACAGAAATATCCAGCTTGGGCATTTATGACAGAGCTTTGAAATATAATTTCTGCACACAGCCATTATCAAATTGACATCAAGTCTGCAGAGCATCTGAGAAAAAGAATTCTGACACCTGGTATGGGTATGCTGGGTGTCACCACTTTACACCCAAATTAACACAATTCACTTAGGACAAAAGGACTGTGATGACACAAGAATGGAATAAAACAAGCCAATGTGTTTGTCCTTAGTCCCTAAATACAGGGGGATACATTTCAGTTTCATTTAATTACCTCTTCTTTCAATACAGTCCAGTTATTTACTATAAACTGTTATAAATTATAAGTTATGTTATAGATAAAAGCTCACTTACCAAGTAAAGTGCACAGCTTTATATTCACTTACACCTATATCCCATACAAAGCTAGTACAATGATAAAAAAGTCATATTTTATGGTGTAATTCAAAAGTATGAGGTAGTTTGGGGGATTTTTAAAGCTCAAATCAGCAGTCTGTAACTAATACCTAAACCTTTTATCTATTCCAGAATGGCCTACAAATAAGAAACAACTTCTCTGCATCTGTTCATTATTTTTAATGATCTCATGAATGGTTTTACATTAGTTCAGTTCTATTGGCTGAGAACTGCAAATTGTCTGTTATTATTTAACATTTTAAACTCCAAGCTATTGCATGTTTCTGTTACCATTTGCTCAAGAACAATTCTTAAAACCGTTTTAGAGGAAAAATTCCAGACCCCACACCTCCCAGATTTGCTTTCAGTGGACATTTCCCCCAAACTCAGAAAAAGTCACAAAACTGCTACTAGATACTAAATTATTTTCAACAAAAGAAAATTAATTAAAAAATTTAGAATCAGTGGCCACTAAAAGCGTTTGTAGCATTAAGAGATATTTAAGAAAACCCAAGTGAATGTGCCATGCTGTGAGAAGTGTGCAGTCAGATGTATTAAACCTGCCTTTGTGCCAGGGAGAATGTATGACAGCAGAGCAAAAAATCAAATTTGTATTATTTGCGCTGCTCTGTAATAGCTCCCCAGGGCACCTTTACAAGGCATTTACTTACTGGTGCAAACAGTGTGGCAGTTGACAAGAGAATATAGAAATATATCATTAAAGGGCCAGGCTGTCTCACACAATGACAGCGCTTAATAAATACACACAAAAAAAGAGAGATTTGCCCATTGCTCTCTGCTTTTTTGTCTCTCTGGAAGCCAGCAACTGAAATGTGAAACATTCCAAAGCAGGAATTCAGCATCAGGAACATCTTTATTGTCAGGGCTCCAATTGTTTTCACTTAAAAATATCCAAAATGAAATTAGAAAGGGTACAGAACGAGCTCATGTTGACTCACCCAAACCAAATGAAATATTTATTTCCTCAAGCCACTCAGGTCTCATTAGTGCTCTTTATGCATTTTCCCCCAACATCATTTCTGTTTACAGATAAGTATGAAAGCAGTCCAGATTCATAACTACAGGGAAGGAAGAAGCCTTAGCTCTGCTTAGAAGTAGGTAAATAAAATTAACCCACCGTTCCCAAGATACACAGCATCAGTGGCAGGCAAGAAACAGAAATTTGCAGTTCTCTTGCTGCACATTCTTATGTCATTTGTGTGCATTTTGTAATTAACCAACATCTCCTTCAGAATGCAATAAAATGATTGAAGAAAAATTGTTTAAACACGGATGTTTTACTTAAAAGCTTAACATCCATGATGAGAAAATTATGGTTGGATGTTGGAGAATTTTTATTTTTCCAACCCAGCTGGGATCAAGGAGTTAACTCACCTTAACAGAAAATCAATGAAGGTTGAAGGCATTTGCTAATATGTCAGTGTTATTTGAGAGGACAATCCAAGAAAAAAGGAGTTATCCATCAGCCCAAGTGCTGACTGAGTCAGCTGGGAAGCAGCTCTGGCTGAACACTGCATTAAAAGCTGTGTAAACCCTTATGCTCAGAAAATGGACTTGTAGAGGGAAATCAGGGGAAACATCCCATAAACCCCATACACCTGAAAACACTGACATTTTCCTGCTGTATGGTTGGATTCCATGATCTCAAAGGTCTTGTCCAGCCTTAAAAAAAAAAAATAAATATAATCTATGATACCACATTCTCTCTTTCCATTTTTAAGTTAAAAAAAAACCCCAAAACACATTGAACCCACATGGATTAGGAAAACTTTATCTCCATATTCAAAGAGCAGAGGAAAAGGAAGCAACTCTGATATATTGACTGCAAACTGTGATTTTTTCAAATAGAACCTCTAAGTCAAAGTCAAGGAAATGTGGGAATAAAAGGAGGTAGAAAATAGAAAATTGTTAGGGAGAAAGGACAGGAAAAGAAGAGCCAATCAGCCTGAAAATGTTTATTTTTTGAAATGCGTAATTGGGAAAAAAAGAATAATTGAAACAGAAAAACAAAGCAAAACCTTAAAAAGACCTGTAAGTCAGATTTAGGTAGCAACTCAGAGCAAACATTACAAAAGAGATGCCACATATTGTGGGCAATGAGGCTCAGTGAGATAAAAATGAATCTTCCCATCAGTGTCAACAAATGGCAGGTTTGGTTTCCATTGATAGCACAAACATTGTTGCCATGTTATGTAAACATCTGTCCCTTCCCCTCTGCCATTGGACAGAGGTATTGAAAATATTACCATTATTGAAAAAATGACCATAAAGTGAATGAAGGGAGGGCCCAAGTTGTTGCCTCTTATGCAGGAATGGTGCAGCCAGGGCAGCTCTAACAGGAGAACTGCAGGAGCAACAACTCTGTCAAGTGTGATCCATCCCAGAAGGAATTCCTAAGTTCAAAATCTGTAATTTCCCATTTTTCATAGATCTCTCCATCACTTACATGCATTTGTTCACTTCTCATTTTTTTCCTGTATTTTAACAGATTTTTGCAACTTACTGAAAACGATGCTGGTTTTGTAAGCCATCCTAAAAAATTCCTGCCCAAACAATGGGCTTGTTGCTGCTCCATAAGAATTCCCAGGGGAAAATGCAGCTGGAACAGCAAACCTTGGCTGTGAAAAGGAGGGGCAGGGCAGGTCCCTGCCAGCTCTGCCTGGCACAGTCCCAGCAGCTCCCACAGGGACACTCCCTGACAGATGAGGGGATGCAGAACCAGCCCCTCTGGTAGGAAAATGCAGCGTTGCTCTTAGGTTTTAGGGTGAAAAAGAAGGAAATCTGCTCAGTTGGAATGCATTGACAAATCCTGGTTTCAGCACTGCTGCAAGAGGGGTGAGAGCCCACCGGTAAAATCTCTCCGATTGAGGGTCTGACAAAGTATTCAGTGTTTTTCCTGATTAAAAGCATATTGAGAAATTAAAAGAACACAACACAACACTAAACCCTCAGTTGCACAAAGGCTTGGGCACAGTAAAGAATCTGAGGTAGAAGTGTCTGTGAGACCTGGATCCAAAGGACAAAAGCTGAAAATTGATGGGTTGATCTGTTTGTTCAGAAGAATTACACTTTGGCCTGCCAGGACAAATTAATAACCTATTAATGTGCCTCATTTGACTAATAAAAGCTGTAAAACAACACTATCTCTGCTCTTGCAGAATGGTGACTCGTGAAAAATAAACAGATCGAAGTGAAACAGGGACAAACATCAATTTTCAAATGTTGTTGTGGTGTTATTTCTAGACTCACAAGTCTAGAAAATCAGCTCTTCACTTACAGGAAATATAAAATCTCTCATTAGTAGAAATTCTAGAAATTCTCAGATTAATTGGAAAAGGCAGCACAAACTCCTGCTCCTGTCACAACCTTCCGTTTATATATGCAGATCTGCTTGAATATATCCAGCATTTAACAGCATCCACAGGCTCAGCTCAAGTGGAATTTTTACAGAAAGCAAAGCAAAGTTTGGTTTGATTTTTTTTAAAAGAACAAGGGATATACAGCAATATACATACATATACAGCAATATCTAGCAACTAGCAAGAAAGACCTGGAAGGAATTGACTGGTTGGGTGACTGAGAGACTGGAGAGAATTCATGCCTTTTTCTAAATGCAATTTTATTGAATGCACACATCAATTCAGCTGTGTTCTTGATCAAAACTCTTTTGATTTATTACCCTGGGCTCAGGCACAGTGGAGCCCTTCCAATTCTTATGTAACTTGTAACAAGGAAAATCATCAGGTGGGTATTTTTGCCAGTGACGTTCAAAAGCTTTTTAAGAATTATTCAGTCCAAATAAAGAAAAGGAATAATCCTCGGGGCCATGTTCACACTAAGCTGACTCTCAAATACCAGATATTTGTTCTTAAGCTCTTCAGGAGGAAAAATCAAAACTATTTAGAGCGTCAAGAGAAAACGATCTTCATACCAACCACAATTCAGAAAGAGATAGATGGAACATGTCTGGAAATACTGTAAAACACCAAGCTTGGAATATTTCAGGCCTCAACTTTCCTACACTTCAGAATATATTTGAAATCTAAAGATTGCAATGTTTTGCATCCTTAAGCCTACATGTCACAAATCTGACCTAAGAAATATAGTAGCTAGATTACAGAATTTCACAAAAAAAAGTACATTTTGAATTGCAAGATACAGCAGAAATTCACAAACACAGAGAAGGAAAAAAAAAAAAAATCCGAATTTTCTGAAAAAAAGAGAATCCCTCAATTCTGGCTTTATCTGACCTTTGAATTCTTGACTGTGCAAGTAGAATGTGTTTAAATGTTGCTTCCCGGCTGAGTTTCCTCTGCGTCACTCCGATATTCACAGGGATACAGATGGATGTTTTAGATGCAAATCCAGGCAGACTTGTGCTGCTTGAATTTACAGATCCTCATCTGCATGAACAGGAACTGGGGCGGGATGAGCACTCTGAATTAATGCTTCCCAGGCACCAACTGACACCAAAAATGTTGGCTTCCATTCCAAGCTGCAAAGTGGGTGGAACTGCACTGGGCATAAACTCTTCCACTGGTGTCAGGCCACTGCTCAAGGCAGGGCAGTCCATGAGGTACTTCCCTTGCTCCATTCTTCCCTTCTGAGAGTGTCAGGATCTGCAGGAGAGCCAGGATCTGCCCTCCAAGCCCTCTGCAGACACTCCCAGATCCAGGATCCAGCTGGGCTCTCAACAGCTGGAGCAGTTCTGCATTTCTGGTCCTTCATTCCAACGGCTCCCTGCTCCTCATCCTCCCCATCCTCATCCTGCAGCTGTCCCTGGCTCAACAGGGTCAGCCACAGGAACCCTCTCCCCTCTTAGCACAAACTTCTGGGGATTTTTCCCCTAAAAAGCCCTGCATATCTTCAACTCTCTTCATTCACTGCCAGCTTCTATTTCCCTGTATCCCATTTTTTTCCTTCCATGCTGCCTCTATTCTTTCATTTTCTATGTGTGAAGAATAAGAGCTTGTCAGCTCTGCCTCTTCTGTAACCAGCAGGGAAGCAGATTTGGGAGAGCACGAGCTGGAAACTTCCAACCTTGCTCCTCTTCTCTCCCTGAGAGGTCAGAACTTCACTCACAGATCCCACTCACAAAGGGACAAACTCCTCAGGGAATAGAAAAATCCACAGCAACTTCCAGAGTGCCCTTGTTCCCCTCCAAAGTGTCCTCCTCCAAATGAGGACAAACATCACTGTCCCCTCACCACAGTGCATGTCTGAGACAGAGACCAGCCTCCCAAATTCTACCCCATAAGCAAAACCAGTGGGAATACTGCTTCACCACTGTAACTTCATTATTTTATTTTTAGTATGGCTAAAGCAAGAGGCTTTCCCATAATCTCTGTGCCTATAGATCCAAGATCTTTCCAGCAGCAATTTCCCAAGATAACTGTATTATCAAGACAAAAGCTGGGCTCAAGTGATCAATATTTTAAGAGCTCACAGCAGCTGAGAAGGTTCTGTAAGGGGATGTGTCAAGCAATATTAATAGCAAACGAACAAACTGCTGAACTAATAAAATTTGATTTAATGATACGCCATCACCCTTAAACTGACATTCATATATATGAAGTAAGTGACTTAATATAGCTCTGCCTTCATTACCTATGAATGAATAATAGGAAGTGAAGCCATTCTAACTTTGTCCTCAATATTTGACAGGTGTCGTGGAGCTGTGGGATTACCACGGAAGTAATAAACGGCACTTTCAGGAAGCTTGCTGGAACCAGCCCTGACCACAAAGAGGTTTCTGGAAGAGAAGTGTCATGCAGTCAGAATGGATCACATTTTCAGGCCCAAGTGTGTGCTCCTTGCTGCCACATTTCCCAACAATTTAACCTCAAGTTATGTCACTGATGCTGTTAGTGAGGAACTTCCCATAAAAGGGACAAAACCCAGAGGCATCTTAATTAGCTCCATGTGATAATGGAAACCTACCTCTTTCCTTAGCCTCATTAATTTTCTCCTTGATGAAGGTATAACCACAGCCCCCAGTCATTCCTGCAGCAGCATGGCTGAGGGATGACCTGGAAGTGCTCACAAGCCTCCAAAGCCTCCAGGTTCAGACCTCCCATTTAATTGAGGAAATTTTTCCACATTCCAGAGTGTCTGAGCTAAGGACACCGAGACCCTGAACGTCTTACATTTATTTTAAAAAAGAAATGCTTTGGCCCAGTGCAAGGCAAGTGTTTCTATTTCCTGCACTGCTATGTAAACACTGCTTTATTTTTTTGAGACAGTCTGACAGAAGTGCTGGTTCCAGCACTTGTAATACATATCAAAATTTAAAAAAACCTTCTAGTACCATCTAAAAAGACGATACAAAATATTTTTGGCCTTGTGAATCTATCCAGAAGAGTCCTCATGATTTATTTTCAAACTCAAATGCGGAACCAGCTCAATTAAACTCCTCTGTGCAATCACACAAGATTGTGTGTGATTGCACAAAGATCTCTGCTGGAATAACTCAGGTGATAACATCTCTGGGATCAGTAAGAACACTGAAAAGAAACAACATCCACCCTTTATAGATGAGGGATTGTGTTGCCTCGAAGTGGAGAATTGATGTGATCAGGGTTCACAGTCCTCCTTTTTGCAGCAAGTTCCAAAGATGGTGTTCTCCTCCACCCAGGCTGGAGGGCAGAGGAGACTTTTCCAGTTCTCTACTTCCCAGACAGTGTTTTTGCAGTAACCATTAACTTGCTGCCAAAGTCTGCAGGGGGAAAAAAACCCTGTCACTGTAACAAAACCAAACAAAAACCCCAAAACCACCAGGAAAAAGGAACAATTCTTAGGGAGAAAGAAAGACATTAGGGGATTGGTATTTCCTTCACTAGAGCCTGAGCACATTGAGGTGAGTTTATTCCAGACAGTTTCCATTTTAGAAAGGTTAACAAGTCTAATGAGGAAGGAGCAGCATTAACCATGTCTCATCTACAAGCACTGATCTTAAAAGCAAAAGTACAAGAACAAATAAATGTAACTGAAAGCTCCTTCCTCCACACTTCTGAGGATTTATCCACCTTGTAGTCTGCACAGGAAAGTCTTAATCACAGATTGACCTTCAAAAAACCACTTTTTTGGTCACACAAAATCAAACAAAATCAAACAAAACCCTCATGCCGAGGAAGTTCTTGTACAAGTACTACAGGGATATGCCCCATTTGTCCCTGTCTTAAATGTGAAGAAAAAAATTACTGAAGAGTGAGATAACGAGCCTGTCTGAGCTAATCAATAGAGAGGAAGTAACTTGTCAGACAAAACTCATGTAATAGCAAGACAGACATTTAAAGTTCTGTGAAATGAGTCCTGCCCTAAAAGTATCTCTGATCACTTTGCAACAGGGCTGCACATTAAATTCAGTTCATCATCATATCAAACCCCAGTGTCACAGATGCCTCAGAACAGTGAACTTCCCAGCCAGAATATGTCTAAAAAAGCCAAAATTTTCTGAGCTACAGCTGCAGAATGTTCTCAATCAATCAAACTCGTGTGGGACAGGCAGAATCCCTGGGTCACATTCTCTCCCAACAACTGCTAATGCTTGCAAAGCTGAGGGGGTTAAAGGGCTACAGAGGGGAATCAAACAAAAAGTGCTACAGATGTTTCAGTGCCAAAATACATTCATTCTTGTTTCGACTTCACTGACATGTTTTGCTAAAAATCCCAAATATCAAAAGAACAGCCAAATCCAGTGTAGGCGTTTGGAGTGAAAAGCCCAAACAAATCAGATTTCTGCTCAACCCAATTTCTTCAGCAGCTACGAGTCCATGACCTAATTCATGAATCAGAGTTTAGACACCTGCAAGATACAAATTCCCAAAGTAGAAGGTGGCCTTGGCAATTCCTTTTTACAGAGCACAGCTCTTTACAGAGACACCTCAAAATCAGATTGCTGCAAGAAATAAAGAAAAGGGGGGAGCATTTGATCTTTTCCCAGGGATATTCAGAAGCTTTGGTGATGGTTTCTGTTGGCAACTACTCAGCAAAGGCTGTGGATCAGTCGATCTGATCACCCACATTCACCCACATCTCTCCCTTTCCTTTTTTCCCAAGGATGCCACTCACAGCACTGCAGCTCTTGTTTATGTCATCCTGTTGACTCTGTAGATCTGAATGATCTTAAATGAGGCTTTTTCCTTAAGCAGTTTGGAGGAATTAGCTCTAGCAATCAGTGGGGAGCTCAGTTAAAAGTCAGGTCTCTGGCAGGAATTGTCAATTAAGGCAATTCCCAAACTAGGAATCCATATTTTTATCAATACAAACTATATAAAACTAACAAAAGCAGGCAAATAGGAAGAAATCTCAGAAGAAAGACTCATCAGACTGTAAATCCTCATGAAGAAGCTTTTCCCTTTCCTAACATTTCCCCATTTTTATTCCATGTTTCTGGTCCATGTTGATACCAGACAAATTTATTATGGTTGTTATTGAACAAAATGAGAGCTAGGAATTTTTATTCACTACCACCTTTCATGCAGTGCCAGATTAAGACAGATTAAGTCTCTGGCTTCAACTACATGATAAAAGATATTACTGCATCTTAAATCACTATTATTTTATGTTTTAATTCTGAATTCTAAATGTTTTGCTGTTTGATCTGGACATAGTTTATCCAAGATTAAATAGTTCTGTGAAGTAAAATGAAACAAGCAAGAATCTTATCATATATAAAGAACTCTATAGTCTAAAGTCCATGAATAAAATATGATTACAACTCAATGTATAAGAAAAATCCATCCAGCAAAGAAATAATTCAGTACAAAAAAAAAAAAAAAAGTAAAAATCAAGTGATTACAAAATATTTCAAAGCCATAGGATGTCACTCAGTCTGTTGGAAATAAGACTTTTTAAAATGTCTAAGATGATTAAATCTTTGGCAAGGCAGCGTGCAAAAAAGGGACATAGGGCAGGTCTAGGGCTTGAATTTCAATCTCTCTGACAAGGAGCACCAAGCTGGAAAAACTGAAGAATTCCCAACTACCATTCCTAGTTATTTTTATGCTGTGCACAAGTAAAGAGTTAAAGCTTTTCTTTCTAGTCATCAAATAAGGAGTAAGGGATACCCAACGGCATGGGTAGCACGTAGCATGTCAATGTAGGTGCTGTCCATAAACCTTCTAAATAGAGCTTCTGGTAAAAAGGTAAATGTAATAACTGTAAAAATACTCTGTTGGGGAGGATAAATCAATTCTGTGTCAGCAACCGTAGCACAATATGAAATAATGTTTCTGGGGACATTCCCCATGGCTTCTTTTGCACTTCCCTCAAAGCCATTCCCAGTAAACCCTCAAAAAAGGAAATTCTCCTTGGGTTTATTTTTCATATGAGCCAGAGAACAGAACATGAAGGACAGGAGAGGTGAGCTGGCTGCTCAAGCTCACTGAGCAAGAGGTTTGCTCTAACAGGATCAGATAAAGTGTAACACAGAAACAATGAGTTACTGGGAAAGGTGAGTGGACAAACTGCAGATTGCTGTATAAAAAGGCTGTGATGAGAAAGAAGCAGGAAAATCAAGACTGAGATAGCCCAAAAAGGTCAGATGCATGACTTTCATATTTATGAAACATTTTTTCTTGAAATCGTCGAATGATTATTTTTTTCTAAGTTGCCATTTCCCTGAACTTTTAGAAATATCACACGAAACAAAGACAACCTCATCCTAAGAAATTAAGATATTATTAATTTCTCCATTAAAATGCATTGTGCCATCTATTGCTGTAATTTCTTCTTCCTGGAACACTACTTGGTAAATTAAAATGTAAATCTGGCCGCTTCAATCACTCTCAGCACATATGGAAACACTCTACATCCAGGATCCAAGAGGTTTTTCTATCCAACATTTAAATATTGGGAAATGCAAAAATAAAACTTGAAATAAAAAACCAACTTGAAAAGTTCTTCTGTGAGGGTTATAATAGCTGTAATTTATAAAGGAAGTGTTGCCATTTACAGCCACGGTGCTCAGGAGTGGAGGGGCTGCACCCAGAGCAGCTCTGGATGAGCTGGGCTCCTCCACAGCACAATCCTGGCTAGTCCTGATGCCTCAGGATTCCAGCATTTATAGTTTTCATATATTTGCAATCCTATAGTTCTTTAGTGAATAACTCTAAACTCCACACACATTGTGAGCTGCTGCTTTCCCATTTTGGTCTGAAGAAACAATTCCTCTCCAGGCCTGGGAATCAAGGACCCCTCACTGCCTCAGGCCTGAGAGATGTAAAACAAGAGTGAGTTTGGGGGAGCAAACTGGGGGTAAATTACTTCATTTCCTGAATCTGTAATTGGAAGATGAAACCCCAGTAAGCAAAAGGACCAAACTTATAAAAGTGTGAAAACCTTTGTGTCACATCATCCATTTTTATTGTAACCCTGGAGGGCTTTGTCTGCCTGAAATGTACCTGAAGGTGCCTCAATAAATATAACTGCTTTTTATTCCTATAACTCTTGTCAGGCCTCTGTTTTTAGGTAGCCTCAAAAAGGCACCACCCCAGCGCTGAGAGTGTTTTGGGAGCTCTGAGAGGATTTTGGGAGCGCCGAGCCGTGGGTCGCACTCCCACCTGGCCAGGGGACAGCTGGGCTCAGGGCACTGGGGAGGTGGAGATGGCACTTCCAGCCTGGCTCCAGCCCTGGGAGGGGTGGTTTCTTGGCATAGGAGGATTTCACTCCTGGCTCCAGTTTCTGCTGGAATTGTGTGGGTTTGCACCACAGCTCAGGACGGATCTGGGAGCCAAACACCCCACCCTACAAACAACCCCAAGCCCTAGCCCAGCTCCAGGCATTCCCAACCTCAGTCCAAAATGCAAAACCAGCACAGGGAAAGAGTTATGGAAATGGATTCACTTGTGTGAAATCATTTCAGGCTGCATTAATCACATTGCACAGTCTTAATTGGTCTCTTTTAAAAATTAAAGGTTAAGTGTATTATTTCCCTGAAATGAGCCCAAACTATTGATTACCTTCAAACTGAAAATGAATTAATATATTTCATATATTTTACATATATTAAGATTCTCCCTTCTAAAAGCTCTGAAGATATCTACTTTAGATAGGATCTCTACTATCATATGTCTCCCTAGTTCATGGCCTCTGTAATTAAGAATTTAAAGGACATCAGAAATAAAAAGTTGTCAATTTTAGCTTAAACACAGGTGCTGTTTAAGATTGAATTTGGATTTTTTCTTTACTATCCTTTTGTCAATAACAAGTTACATTCTCAAATGTAATTTAAGTAACCTGACAATGTAGATGAACTGAAATACTATTCAGTGTTTCTTTTCCCTAAAAATATAAGTGGGATTGGAAAAATTCAAATTATGGTGTTTAACAAACATCTAACTATGTTGTTTGCTCCCTGTGAGCAATTTGCAGATTTTAACTCAAAAGGAAAAAAAAAAAGCCAGGTGCTTGCAAAAATGCCACAAGTCATTTACAAAACTTGAGTGTCCTTGACTTACTTTAGTCATTTTCAGGGACAGAATGAAAAATTAGTATTTCCTCTAGAGGGCTTCAGGATCTGTATTATTTCCCGAATCAGAGTTATATTGCACTGCACTAGTGAGGGTCAGAGAGGCTCCTTGCTGTTCTGATTCCCCCAGCTTTGGGCAAAAATCCTCACAATTAGTGGAGTGCAGAGGTCAGACCCTGATGGTCCTACCATGATTTGTGTCCTCGCTTCCCAATGCCACTGTGAGAATCCAGAACTGATGGTTATGTGAATATTTTTACTAGAAATGCTGAAGTTAATCAATTTGCCCTTTGTTTTCTTGCAATTTTGCTCCTTATTAGAGCTTTCTTTAAAGCCTTTCCTAGAGACATACTAATTTAAATTCAAAATTTAACAGAAACTACCTAAAGCAATGCACATATGAAAATTCATACATCAAATAAACATTGATGATGATGATTATCTTATTATTTCTAATTTTTCTCTAAGACTGTATTGTGATTATCCTGCTAACTGAGTTTCTGATGCAGAATTTATATACTAATATAAAGTTTAATTGAAATTCAGGACTTCAAACTTAATCACTTCATTATCTCCATGTCTGCCACCAGAAACCCTAGGCTTGATCAGCCAAGATATTCTGCTCTGCATTCTGTCATTTTCCTCTGTTTTGGTGCAAAAATTTGTACTTTCTATGTCTACTTTACTCCACTGTGAGCCACTGTTACTCACTACCTCTCAGCAGCTCCTACTTTTTGGGTTAAATCCTTGACAGTTACAGGAAATCTTTTTGAGATGCGTCTAGAGAAGCTCTTGGACAATGCTCTGAGGCACAGGGTGGGAAATTTGGGGATGATTCTGTGCAGGGCCAGGAGCTGATCCTGGTGGTTCCCTTCCAACTTGACATATTCTGTGATTGTTTAATTTCATAACCAAAACAGCTGCCAGCCTGCACAACTCTCCACACCAAGCACAGTTTCTTTTAGTAGAAGTTTAATTAGATTTATCTCCCGTTTGATGTTTGTCAGATAATTGGAATCCATGGAAATCATAATTGGAACTGAAGTTCCCACCCAAAGATCTCCCTTCCCATGGTAAAGACTACTGGACACAAAGATATCTGAAAAAAAAAATTTAATGAATTCTGGTGTGATTGTGGAGGGTCCTATCCTCTGTAGCAGCTATTATTTAATACAGGAATCACTGCAGTGATGATTTGTGAGAGTGTGGCCTTGATTCAACCAAGACTTTAAGTGCCAGCCTCACTTCTCTGTAAAATGCTAATCCTCCAATTGATTTCACGGGAATATTCACGATTCAAATCAAACTTAAGTGCTCTGCTGGAGCCTGGCCAGAGCACGCTGAGCAGTGCAGGGCTGAGCCCACGCTGGCCAAAGCTTTGGAGATGGTCCCATCCAATTTCACAGATCGAAATTCATCTCTCTGGAAGGACATCCCACAGAAAATTTATACCTCACTTAGAGCTTTCTCCATGCTGAAAAATCCCCTACAGGAATTAATGTCTCCCCTGGTACTTCCTGGTACATGAGTGCCAATTTCCTCAGTAAAGGTGGTTTTTGGTAGTGTTTTTGCACTGACCAGTGCACCTCTCTCAATGTTTTTCCACTCTAGGAACTTAATGTGCTGTGAACTTAACAACTGATTGTCAAGAAACTACATTCCTTGCAATTCTGGTAGGCTGCTGGTTGAAGAAGGACATAAACACTAAAGGAAATTTCATATTCCATCTCATAATCTATTCACTGTCTTCCTCTGTCATAACCTTGGGTAGTACTTTGAAAATACTGCAAATACTGCATAACCTTTCAGGGACTCACAGATACGGCTTTGCAGTGGACTGAGGGAAAAAAAAAAAATCACCAGGGGATGAAAACATGAGAACAGTGGTCACATTTCAAAGTGAATTTACTGACTGCAAAGAGATGATGAGAAAAAATTCCTCCAGACCATGACTGATGGTTGGGTCAGTTCTGGAGACCTGGAGCCAGTGAGGAGCCAAGAGAGGTGGAAGTGTCCTGCTGGGCACTTTTCAGCCCAGGGACAGGAATGTCAGACAGAGACATGAAAGAAATTCCTATTTCCATTTTTCCTGGACAACTCTGTCTCAGCAAGGTCAGGTTGGTAAATGCACCTAGCCTGAACTGAAATCAAAGAGATTTGGCTCTACATACGGAAAGACAAAAGGTCAAAACAAGTTTCTTATTGAAGGATAGAAGGAAAAATCCTTGGAGACCTGACTGATAGCAGGTGGTACCTCAATGGATGTTCTTTTCACCAGTTTAATGATTAAACACCTTTAAAAGGTGCTCAGCTACCTCCACCTCCCCTTTTAGTGTCAGGAGGAGCCCATTCTATAAGTTCCACTGGCACCAAAACAAAGTGATCAACAAAATTTGAACAAGCAATCCAGAGGTGGAGCTAATCAGGAGACAAGCTAAGGCATTTTCCTCTCCCATTTTGCACCTATAACTGCCCAATCAAACTCTTAAATCTTGTTGAAATGGTCTTGTAAGGACTCTCTTTATGCCACTCCAGTTCTATTACAAAAATATCATTTTAAAAGGGTGCTAACTAGGCTGAAAACAACCTGTAACGAGTTTATTTTGCATGTTGGGAAAATTTCATGTTCCTTTGTCAAACAGTTTGTTACATCTCGCTACTACAAAGTTGGCAATTGTGCTGTATTTTGGATATGCTGTGAACACATTTTGATTGGGTTCTGGCAGGCTCCCAGTTAAGCTGAGTTACAATGAATGCCAACAACACATTACAATTTCTTTCAGTAAACACGAGGCCCAGTTCTCAGGCAAGCAGCCATATGCCATGTTCTCACACACTTCTTTTTCAACCCAAAGAGCTGAATTTAGCTGTTGCTTGCGAAAGAAAAGGAAAAAAAAAAAAAAAAAAAGTCAACGGATCTCCTCTTAAAAGTAAAAAAAGAGGCAAATTTATCTCAGTGTTCAAATTCACTGAGAGATAGTCAGAGAAGTGTCTGATCTGTATGAAATGGCACCCAGAGAAAGGGAATTCCATTTCCAGGGCCTGGGGACTGCAGGGATGTGATGCTTCTGTGTTGACTGGGCAGGGAGGTTTGGCTTCCCATGGCCATGCACCTACCCCAAAGCTGCTGCAAACACCACCAGGTCCTGCTGGAGACATCAATCCTGTCATTGTGAGGAGGAGTTTCAGACTGAAGCAAAGCCCCTTTGAGAATACAGACATTTATTTTACAAAGAATTTCAGAATTTTAGTTAAAAATGCACAAAGAAGAACTGGGCTGGGAAGAGGCACAGTCAGAATTCAGAGTTCAGCCCTTGGTAAGGATCTGATTTCCCACAATGAATATGGATGTTGTTAATCTTTTTAAACCTCACAGAAATGACAGCTCTCTTCTTTGAAGCCTGTCCAACAGAGAAAACACAATGGGAGAGATAAAATTCACCTTAAAAAAAAAAAAGAGGGAATATTTTCCAGACTGGAGCACCTTCCATAGCTGCAATCACCCTCCTGCTGGATTGGGTGGTGGTGCTGCTCTCCAGCTCTTGCCTGCACATTCTGATGCACTTTCATTGTTAGCAAAGCTCAGACCTCATTATAATTCCCTATTTCACAGGTAGGAAAACTGAACCAAAGAGATGTAAAGCAATTTTCATCAAATCACACCAAAGAGCAGCAGGAGAACTAGAAATGGGCCCTGTGTCTGTTCACAGCTTTCATGTACGGGCTTAATTAACTGGGAAAAATTAGAAACTTCTCTAACCAGAAATGAAAGCGAGCTCACACATCACCTGATCCTCCATCAAAATATTAATGGGCTCTGAGAGAATGGAGGGAAATTTATGACATGCACTTCACCCTTTGTTTTTGGAAAAGAATCTTTCAATATTTGTAATAGGCCCTGTTCAAGCTACATTTTCCTCTAATTCATTTTAGTTTGCAAGTGTTCACAATCAAAATAAATTCCAAGTACTGCAAATGAGACATGGAAAATTACATCCACTTGGTCTATCACATCTTTATCACATTCTTCATGCCAAAAAATTCAAATTACTGTGTATTATGTATGTATTCACACATTCTGTCGCTTGCACTTTAACTTCCCTTGTTTTCCCACACATCTCTTGTTCATTTTGCAAATGTTATCTTGTCTTTTTCAGTTTACTCCTCTGTACTCCCATTTCTTTATCTCAGTACCTCAGTTTGGAGAGCGACCCTTCTGTTTCTCCCATTTGCATCCTGCAACCTCAGCTGCAGCTCCCCCTTCCTTCCTAACCTGCAATTTGTGGTGCCATTTCTACTGAGGCTCAGCTGAGAGGCTGCTGAGAGCACAGTAATGATGCAGGCATGGCACAGTTTGCAGCCCATCCCTCTGTGCAATCCACTCCATCCCCTTCTAAACAATTTTAATTCCACTCCAAATATGCGCTGTTGCCATTTTCCTCCCCTCCCAAACAGCATCAAAATTCATCCTCTCCACAGGCTTTATTACCAAGTTGGTAAACCATACAATACATTTTACTCTATATTTCTCCAAAAGTTAGATTTGCACTAGCATAAGGTTTTCCCCAGTCCCTGTTTTTCAATTAATTCAGCCCAAAGGGTTCTCAGAACTCTCCTACAGCCTCTTCTCCCACTGCAGTGGATCCCCAGGGCTCTGTGTCTCCTCAATCTCTGATGGGTCCATGGAAGAGTCAAATTCCAACTGCAGTAAGAAAAAATACCTAAAACACTTCAGGAAGATGTACAACTACGATATCTCATAAATACATGAAGCATCTCAACATTGTTTCCATAACTGAAAGCCAATACAATTGGACTGCAATATGAGGAATTCTGATTTCTCTCTCATTCCATGGGCAAAGTGGGGATAAGGTGCTCCTGCAGATTCAGCAGCTCTAAACCTTCCACCTGGATGAAAAACAGCTCGAATTTTCAGACCCAGCTCCAGTGCAAACACTGCCTTTTCAGAGGCACAAACAAGAACATGGTTGTTGATATGAACACCACTCTGTTGCATTGTAGAGCATCAGACCTCAGCTGAAAGACTCCTCCTTCCACAGGTATACTCCAGGAGAACTCATGTGATTTCACTCTGCTCACCTCAAGGCCATCAACTGCTAAAGATGTGAGAGAGGCCCACTTGGAACTTTAAATTATTTTCTTTGCCTGCTGCTAGATTTGCTGCTATACCTTGAACTTAAAGGTAGAAACCGATTAAAAGTTTCCTCAGAATTACACTTGTCTCCCAGTTCCATTTTGTGAAGCATCTCACACACACACACAAATTGCTTTCCTCTTTGAGTCGCTCTCTCCTTGTCCTTTAATTACTCAGTCCTCTCTCATCTCAAGCAGCCTTTGCTTCCCTCTCTCTTGAAAAACATCAAGTCTCTCTGGGAATCCACCTCCAAACTCTTTATAACTCCTCCACCACTTCACCTTCCAAGTCTCATGATGTTATTTTCCCTTTCCCCTGCCTTTTAGAAATTGGCTTCTTTCACATTCCACCCAAACTGCTCCCTTTCATTTCCATAGCCAGAGCAGGCAGGGTGTGCTCGTGAAACACATTAACAAGAAACTTAAAAGGTTGCATCAATAAAAAGGCTGAAATATTGTCTGAAGAGGTCTGTGTGACTGAGAGCTACACCAGTAGGAAATGAATGAAATACAGAAATACAACGGGCCGTGCCATCTGGGGACTATTAACAGATTACTGCTACTGTGAGAAGAGTCATCAGTTCAGGGAAAAAAGATGAACCAAAAAAAGAGGAGTGGAAAAGGGAAGAACCTGAATACCCCACGAGGACTCCTGACACTGCTAAGAGGGGCTGGGAGGAAGGGAAATACAAATCTCAAGTGAATTGGGAGATAAATTTTTTGTATTTTAATTTACTCATACTAAAATTAATTAAAAATCTGCGGTGAATTCCTCCTTTTCTATTATAAATCTGTCAAAGCTGCCTTAATAATCAGTTTCATTGCTGCTAAGCAAAACCATTCTGCCCAGTTTTTGCCGTGTACAAATGACTTGAGGTACATCCTACAAGCTGATTGTATTAATTACTCTATATTTTGAAAATCTGGAATACCATACTGGATTGTCTTTTAACCCAGGCCTAAAAGGGGTGTTACCTGTCCACATGTTTTATCACTATTCCAGCTCTTCATTCCCTAAAAACCACTATGCCTAAAGTGGTCAAAATAGAGGGAGAGATTCATCTTCCTCTCCCACTCACTGACACAAGAATTAGCTGCAGACTCATCTTCCTTAATTAATTTTTGTAAAAAGATGCAAAATTTCAAACAAGATCTTAGAGGTCACAATCAAATCAGCAGAGCAGCCTTCTCTCAGCACCACTCAGAAAAATTAGTTCCCACTTCCAGGTGTTCTATGCAAGGCATCCTGCTCCATCAGCATTTTTCAGCCCCTCATTTCCCAGAAAAAAAATAAATGTAAATCTCAAGATTTAGACGATCATATTGAGGGTGCTCTGATTTTCTGCTCAGTTCACTGCAATTCTGATTCCAAGATTTATCACAAATCAGTGGTTTTACATCAAGGAAGCTTCCTTGGGGAAAAAAACAAAACAAAACCAAGGAGGAGGAGGAGTAATAGTAGCACCGATGGCAGAACCTCGAGTGTGACTGATCCACACATCTTTCTTTATGACAGACCTATACACAAGGAAAATAATAAAGTGGAGTTGTATATAACAAGTGAGGTATCCCATAGGGACAGTTCTCTTTCCCTGTTACATCTGCTCCTACAAGCTTTCAGAAGAATTATCCTCTGCCTTGTCAGGTTTCGAGTGCCTTAGGAGATATTTAATTCACTGCCACCGAATTTAGCAGATATGCAGCTACCAGTGTAAGTTGCCAGCATAATTTCTGGGTTAACTAGGCACTTTTTCACATCACATTATATTAATGCAGTGTAAAATTGGGTATTATCACGTTTATCAATTTATCAGATTACCAAAGTTATCACATTTCTCTAACACATTTGCAGTGCTTGTTATATAACACAGAATGATTTGCTATTACCTCAGACTTTATTTAACTTTCACAAAAGTTTTTTCAGGCCTGTGAAACTTTATTCACAATGAGTAGGACTATAAATATCACAAATGCACTAACAAAGGTAGATCTGAAGACAAAATGATTTGCATGAATGTGCAGTTTTGCCATGGAAGGATAAACACAACACGGTCTCTGGGTGTCAAGCACTGGAATTGAAGGAAGTAGAGCAATAATTAGAAGGGGTTGTGTTTTATTGTTGTTGGGAAAAAAAGCCTGGAGCTATGTAAACATTATTTCGAAATTTGGTTTTAATTTTTTTCCAAAAACTCCTTGATCCTCAGGCCTTACACACTAAAAAATAAGCAGTACACAAACTGTTCCTTCCAATGCACACAATTTCAACCACAAGGTTACACATTAAAATTCCAGAAACACAAATACTTCAAGGAGTAAAGATTGAACATAAGTTTAAGTGTGATGTTAAGAACTCCTCCAGCTGGAAGCAGTAAAAGATGGAAAAAAGAAAATTAAAATTTCAGCTTCCTTTTTCAAGTGAAGGAGTCTCCTTTTGCTGTTCTCAGGAATGAGGCAGGGGAAAAATAAGCCCTTATTTAGTGAATTTTAACAGCACTCAGCTGCAAGTAAACTTAGTGTATAAAAATTAAGGGAAACTTACAAGAATTGCCTGTTACATCATACTTAGGTGTAAAATACTATCACAACTCCCACAAAGAACTCTGATTTAGAAGGCAATGAGCCCATTTATAAAAGCCTTATTGATTCTTCCCAATGTATCATATTTTTTCATGTAAATCTTAATTCTTAACAGCAGTTTCTTCCAAACTTGCCCAGCAGGGAAATCAGATTTATTTCTCCACTATACCTCGGCCACGTGATAATCCCTTTTAAAGAATTACACCTCATTTGCAGTCTTCTGCCCCTCTGGAATTGGGACTGACTCGAACAAACTATTATTTATCTGTTAGCTCACATTTGATGCTTTGTTGCATTTTGCTTGTTTTAGTATTAGAACTTTTAGAATTACTTCAGTAGAACAGCTTGTACCAAACTCCTATTGTCCCCCAACGTATTACATCTGCTGGTTGCTGACACTTCCATTGGAGACAATGATCCAGACACATTTCCTGTAAAAAGCATCCTCCTGATCTCCAGCAACAAGTTATTTTCTTTATATTGTATTTTCAACTCATCAGACAAAAGAGAAATTGTGTTGTGTGAAATAGGGTTTAACAAAAGAACATAAAGTGCTCAAATTAGGCAATTATTTGTAAAACAGTCCTGAGAATATTGTGCTTAAACTCAATCAGGTCCCTTTCCCAAGATTTTTCTTCTACTGTGTACAGGCCTCAGCTCCCTAATAGATGTAGATATCCAAGTATAGAAATGAATCATTAGCAGACAAATTAAACTTCTTATCAAAATGGGACTCCATTGTTAAAGGATAAAAAATGAGTGGATCAAATGACTGCACAAAGAAAATCCAATAAGGGCTCATCTGCACCCCATCAGCCCCTGTCACAGCACTTAATTCATAATAACTCACTCTCACCAATTATTTCATACCTGCATGGATTTTCCTCCCTCTAAAGTAATTCCAGGCTTCAGCTATGCAACTTAATTTCCGAATTAGTGGTTTCCAGGGAATGTGTTAGCAGAGTAATAGGCTGAGGAAAATGAAGTGGGGGGAAAGGGAAGCTGGGAAGCTTCTTGGAAAACAGTAAGAAAAATACTTGAAAAACAGTAGGAACGTGAAATGATAGAGAATAAAGAAGAGTCTAAAATTCATATACAGTGTTCACACCTGGATGCTGAGCTTGTTCTGTAATTGTTTGTTCCAATGGCAGAACACGAGGGAGGAGGAAGTCAGAGGGATCAAAGGGAGAACACACGGGGCCTCCATGTGACCAATCTCAGCTGTCGAGAGGTTTCTAAGTTTTCTTTAAATACCAAGAGACTTGTGCAGGTCACAGCAATCCCTGGGAGAGAGCAAGTCAATCTGCAGGGACCACAGACAGTAATGACTCTGCTAACAGGGTCCTGCTCTCCAGCAACCTCTTGAAATTTGAGTTTTCCAGTAAGCAAGGAGAGAACCCAGCATTTAAGCAGAAATTTTGCAAACCAGAGTTGAGTTTTCTGCCCTAAGAGGTTTTGCAGGAAATATTTTGCAATGTGGAATGCAACAGGACTTGGAAGCTGAGAGTTGAAGGGTGAAGGTGGGACACAACCACTGCAAAGAGGCTTCAGGGGTTTGGGAAGTGGCTCCTCTGTGAGCCTGGTTCACACCAGAGAAGGGAAGGTCTGTGCAGCTGGGAAAAGCCCCAAAACCCTCCAGGTGTTGGAAGCTGCCCTCACTGCAGGATCACGACCATTAAATCTCTGTAAAGCTTTTATTGATGTGCTCTGATGCCCCACACAGGCTGCTCAGCTTTTCTGAGCCAGGTTCTGTGTGTGCAGGACAGGCAGGGGTTGGATGGTGACAACACAGCCCAGCTCCAGAGCACAGGGTGGGAGAACTGCAGAAGGTGCTCAGAAAGGCAAAAGAAATCATGCTCCCCCCCAAAAAAAGAAATGCTTTCAAGATGCTTTCTTCTTTAAAGTAAACAGGGGAGTTAGTGCAGGAGGCATCACAACAAAGGGGAAGTTCTGAGGGAACAGTCTGCTGCTGCTGTGAACCTGGGATAAGCCTTAAAATGCTGGTTTAAAAAGAAAATGGTTTTCCAAAAGGGAGAAAGCACCTCTTGCTTCTTGCCTGGTGCTAAAATGAATCACAGCACTCTGAAGAAAATGTGGATTTGTCAGTCATCACTTTCCTGCTACCTTGTGATGACTTGAAATGGCTCATCTGAAATATCAGTCATTCTGTAATTCCCAGCCTTTAAACTGGAGCTGCAGGAATGCTGCAGCACCACCACTTCTTCCTGACTCAGACCTGAACTTCAGTGGAACTTTTCCTTTTCCTGGCAAAACCAAAATAGGAAAGTGCAAATTCATGCTGCCACCTTTGAAAATAAATACATATACACAAAAAGAATTTATGATAACATACTAATAAACATCACTATGTTGAACCACAGCTGATCTATAAAAGGAATTAACTGAAAAAATTGGAAGTGGAAAGTAAAATATACAGGCACCAGTGGGATAATATATCCTCTGATAGCATCTGGGAGAGCCCTGTAGCCATCACACCATTATTCAAAGTATTATTAATGTGAGTGAAATCTTCATAGGAAGATTATCCTTATCTGCCTGTAAAATCCATGGCATTCTGTGAGAAAAGCACCAAAGTCTCCCATGCTCAGCTTTCCATCACAATCTCCTATTGAAAACTCCTGCAAGTCTGAAAAGGCTTTGCTTGGGCTTTTTCAGATGGAAAGAAATGGAATAGCAAAAAAAAAAAAAAAAAAAAAAAAAAAAAAAAAAAAAAAAAAAAAAAAAAAAAAAAAAAAAAAAAAAACAAACAAACAAAAAAAACCAAAACAAAAAAACCCCAACCAAACCTGTTTTTTCTTGCCTGGTTCAATTCAACCCTGAATTTGCTCATTTTCATGAAAGGCAAAACAGATGAATGAAAAGGCAGTGCTTGGCTCAGTAGGAGAGGGAATGAGCATCTTCATGTTCAGATCTTTAAAAGGCATGTCCTTCACTTTTACAAATATTTCAAACCAACATCTGCATTTACAGCTCCATAGCATTTTCAATACAGTGAATTTATTTTAATGTTTTCCCCAAAAGTCTTGTAAATAAGACTTTTACAGTCTCTTACAGACCCAAACACAGGTCCTGGAGTCACTGTCTCCAAAAAATCCCACTCAGCTGAAAACATGGCAGAGTGTGAAGGCCACCACTTCTCTGTGTATATTATTTTCATAATGTTATTTTAAGCAAAGTATTTCTTAAAATTACATTTCACAGCTTAAAAATTTACCAGCCAGTAATTGCTTTTAGCAACAGACAGAGAAGCCATTAGGATGATTTCAGTGCTGTAATCAACACACACTCTCAGCCACACAATTCTGTCTGACTCATTCCCTGCACAGACTCTAATTAACTTCCAAAGGAAAGCCAGGGGATTCCTGGTGGAGTATAATGCTGTGGAGACATTATGCAAAACTTCACCTCTAGGAAACGATCTGGCCTCGCCCTGATTGCATCCCAAAAACCTCACAGAAAACTCTGATTGCATTCCCTTCCCCACCAAATTCATTTATTAACCAGAGTGAGGGGAGGATTTGTGGGGTTTTTGTTTTTAACATGAAACCATGTCTGGAAAAAAATCATTGCTGAGGAAAAAACATAGATAAAGCTGGATCCTGTAAGTTTGGAATCTATAAAATATTTTATATGGGATTCAGTTGTCAAAAGAGGAGCTCAATGACTTCACACTCAGGTGCTGAGACTCAGCATTGCCGTGCCCAACAGATCCTTCTATGGACAGAGGGGAAAAAAGCCAGAAAATCTTACATAACTCACACCACATCATGGAAACAGCAGGGCTGAAAAACACAGCTAAAAAATCCCCCCAACTTTGATCTCTGGGGTTTTGGAGAAGTTTTTGGGGTTTTTCGCATTGTATTTTAAATTTATAAAGAAAAATATACTGACTAGGCACTGAAATGGATCTTTTTTAAAAGAGAGAAGCAGACAAAGGGGGCCTAATTTCAGTTATTTTTCTTAATTTTTTTCTCTCTTAACTACATAAGACACCCTGTAGTCTCTTCTGCTTTTCCTGTTGGAACTGGATAAGAAATTTACAGTATTTACACCTTATCTTCTTCTGCAACTGAGTAAAAACACTCATTTTCACATTGCAAGCACCTTTAACCCCATTTAATTCTGTTCATGCATTATTATAATCTTATCAATCTTTTTCTTTCCATTGCTTCCTTTGAACCAAGTTTTTCTGTCTTTTCATTATCCCCAGCCTTTGGCAGGTGATTAATTTTTGACATGCAATTGCCACAATTTCATTCTGACCTTCATTAAAAGTTTCTGCTGGTATCAAACTGGAAGCATAATGGACAGATTCTAGCAATAAAGATGAAAATGTAAATAATGATGATGTTAGGGCAGTTATACAGCACAATCTGGATCATTTGGTGGGTTTGAACTTCTCAAAGAAGTCAGTTTTTAAGTGGCCAAACCCATTTTGCACATTCAGGGCTGAGGACTGTAGGGCACAGTTGGAGACTGGGGGAAATCAAATACTCTGGGAAAGACTTGAGATGGTCCAGTAAGTTAATCTGAGCCTCAGGATAAAATGCCATGGAGAAAAACTCAATTTGAGCTTAGGAAAATATGTAAAAATGCACTGACTGAAACAGGGGAGGGATTTTACCTCTGGATGCACCATGGGTGAAGCTATGCTTAAATACTGCACCCTGTTTAGACTCCCACAGTTTTAGGATATTAAAAAAAAAATAGAAAAAAAATGAATAAAAGTGATACAGGATTTAGAGGAGCATCATTAGTTCATCTTCTCACTTGATTCAGCTTATAAAAAATAAAACTTGAGTGACCCAGCCCCAATTTATCTGTCCCTGTTCAAAGAAAGAAAATACCAGGAACTGAAGGACTTTCATTTCAGCAGTGAAGGACTGGCTGAAGATTAAAGTCAGGCAAAAAGGTGGAAATGAGCTGCTTCAGAAAATATACAAATAACAGGACATTGCAAACCAGTCAGCAAATGCTCTTAAACTGAAGTAGCACCCCAGAAAAGAGATGGAAATTCAGGTTCTCAATACTTTCAGATACACCTCTGGAAAATTGTGCTCTAGTGAAAGAGTTTTTAGGCCCAGTGCTCTGGGCCTAAAATGGCCAGTAAATGGTAGCACAAAATCCTGATCTTCTGAGAATACCCTTACTGGTATCTTTACCCATCAGCTCTACAGTCCCTAATGTATTGATCACATAATTTACTAACAATATTTTATATATATATATATATATTTAAATACTATTTGTAGTTGACAGTTTTATGTTCTCCTCACTGCAGACCTGCAAGAAGATCAAGCCAACTGCTGCAAGCCTTAGGAAAAAATGTCAGAAAACCAAAAGTGAGAAAAACTAAAGGAATATGGAGACTACGTCAGGCATAAAATAAAAGAGCCAAACAACTGCTCTGCTCTCACCACTGCTCTACAGGTTCTGATTCTATTTTTATGAACATCACCTTGCTCAATCAAGAATTCTTTTTTTTTTTTTTCCTTCCCTGACTGAGATTACTTTTGGTTGATCCTAATCTACACTTCCAGGAATGCTGCTCCATGTAAATAAAATCTTGCCTCGGGCAGCAAAGCTCTGCTCTGTGCAGAACACAGATCTGAGATACTTTGGGGTGAACCCTGCAGGAGCTTTAAATGTGAAAATGCAGGTTTCTGGACAGGAAAGGGCAACATTAGAGGGGCTGTGTTAGTGAACTGTATTGATCACTATCCATTCAGGCAATTTCCAAATCCTAGAATAAGTATCTGGACTCTCAGCAATGTTTCCATACAGGCTCTGGGATTTTGGTGTCCATGTGCTCCCATTTAATTAAGGAGCTTGGGTAGTAAAGGCTTTCTCACATAAAAGGAGTTAGTTGCCTCCACATGGTAGTAAACTGAATAGGTATTATTTAATTCAATTGAATAATTTGTTCCATAATTCAAACTCTTCAATAATGATATGGATAAAGCCTCTTCAATAATGATATGGATAAAAAAGCTGAACAATCTGGCTGCTCTTCAATATGTCTCTGTGACTTCTCTTTGAAAAAACCAATGGAGGAGGAAGGGGATGGGAAAATAATAACAGAACAAGATTTAGAAATTATCGAAGTGCTGAAAATTGTAATTATCTAAGAATTACAATAAAAATACTCTATGCCTTGCTTTCCAATATAGTCTGGATTTATTCTAAGTTCCTTGGAACATTTTTGTTCCCCCACTTTTAAACAGAGCAAAATGATGAACAGCAGTTTCAAGAATCCAGAACAGCAAACCAGAGTGTTTTGGGGTGAAGGAGTTGGCTTTGGGGTTCGTTTACTTTTTTGTTTCTGGGGTTTTTTTGGTTGGTTCTTTTGGGTGTTTTTTGTGGTGCTTTTTGGTGGGGTTTTTTTTGGGTTTTTTTGTTTGTTTGTTTGTTTGGTTTTTTTTTTTTTTTTTTGTTTCTTTTAATGGAGATCACAATAAATCCAATATTTGCTTAGAGTGATGCAGTTTTGGGGCCCTTTTCCTACCACGTTAGGGCTGGAACTCGATTTTTAAAGACAGACTGACTTGAATTTTCATTTGCTGAGGCAGCAGGAAATTTTACAGAATTCAGAGTTCTAAAGAGCATGTTGGCTTTGCTGTAATTAGGGCTGCAGGAATCCTGCAGAAATCAGGCTGACAAGCAGAACCAGGCAAGGCAAGTCACACTCCTGGCAAAAGAGATTCTGTGCAACTTTTTCCCCTTCATCAGCAAAACCACTCAAAGAGGTCTCTGCCCTCTTTGCAGGATTCCTGACCCATCTGAACACTGTGTTATAAACAGGATTAATGACATGATCCTGCTTAAAATTGACCCTGGAGAAAGAAAAGGAGGGGAAAGAGGCATTTTCAGCAATGAGCCTTTTCACAGCCAACCCTGCATCTCGTTGTTACCACCACAGTCAGGGAGATGGGGACCTATTGAATTGGATTAGGCTGAATTTAATTAATCTCACTTCAATTAGATTTATCTAAGTGTATATTAAACTGTGTGTGTTCATCGAGTGGAAAAATGATAATCTTTGCTCTTCAGCAGAGATTTTTGTGTGTATGCTGAAAATCTCTGTATTACAGTAAGTATTAAATATGACAAAAATGTGATATTGCTGCACTCTGGTCCAACAGCTGAACTTTGAGTTTGAATTATGGAACAAATTATTCAATTGAATTAAATAATACCTATTCAGTTTACTACCATGTGGAAGCAACTAACTCCTTGTATGTGAGAAAGCCTTTACAACCCAAGCTCTTTAATTAAAGTATCAATAACCATAATCTCCACCAGAAATCTCACCTGTAGAAGTCACCTCTACATCATAACCAAGATGCAAAAAAGCATATGAAACCAAGAAATGCTGGCTTTATTCAGGCTGTAATAAAATAAAATAAAAAACAACCCAAATCCAAATTCATAGGCAGAGATTACTTGCAATAAATCCATATTGTCTAAAAATAGATAAAAAGCTGGAGAGGGTGCTCATTTATTACCTTTTAATGATTTCTTTGACCACTCCCAGTTAAAATTTCAGTCTCAAAGTCTCATTGCTGCAGCGTCTTTGTACTCTAATTTCAAATGCATGGGTTTGGTGCTAAAGGCATCAATTTTTCACACTTGCCAAGAAGATAAAAATGAAACAATGAATAGGAAGCTCCAAAAAACCCAAAGTACACAACTGCAGGCGGTTTTGTTTGGGACTGAATACAGAGTCTAACATCTTTATTTGCTGTATTTGGCCTCACTGAGTATAGAAGGTGAATTTCCCAACTAAAACAAGCTCAGAACTAGGAGAGCTTTCAGGGAGTTTTCTTTGGATAAGCATAGGTAAAGGCTTAGGTTTGATGAATTAATATCAGAACCAGTAAGCCCAGTTGCAGTGACGGAGTCAGATCCCTCAGGACTCAGCAAAAGGTCATTTTGGCCAATGATGCTCAGCACAGCCTGTGGTGATGTTGGGATTGGGATCCAGACCTTCCAAAGGGGTTTTCCCAAACAGAGAAGTGAGGAAGGAGCTGTGGTGTCCCAGAGAGGTCCCACCCCAGCCAGGAGACTGCAGGAGATGTTTACAGCTGACCTTTCAAAGGCACCATTGAGCACAGTAATAAATCAGAGCTTTAATCTCCTTCCCTCCACGCACACAAACCCCAAGATTCATCCAAAATATTAAAGCAAAGTTTTACAATAAAACTACTGTCATGGAATGTAATATAACAGTGGTAAATACCTGAGAAGGGGAGTAGCCAAGTGCTTCACATATCAACCAAAATTTACTAAGTATTTTCTTACTATTGACTTTGATAGGAACCAAAAAACTTCCCCAGTGAGTGCCTTAAAGGAAAACAAAACCCAAACCAAACACACACCCCAGCACAGAACTGGAGGTGAAAGGGAGTTCTGGGGCAGGGATAGAGAGCCCAGGCTAAAATGAAATCTCTATTTCTCATTAAGGAAACAGTCAGTCTGGTTGGAAACCTGGCATTTTCAACAAAATTTACATTTCTAGGGTTATTATTTAAAATATCTTCTCTGAAACCACTGGGTTTCAGAAGCATCAGAGTTTTCATGTATGATCAAAAGAAGGGACCTCACAAATCCATGCCCAGCAGTGATGAGTGACAGCTCATTAATTAATGTCACACTGGCACTGAAGCACAAACCAGCAGAGAACTTTCTTTGGATAGAGAACAAAGTTTAGGAGCTTTTAGAATTGCAATACTGAATTATTTTCTCTATTGTTAAGGGTTGTTTCTTCCCAGAGGATAACACATATATAATTAACATACAGCTGCCTAAACCACAGTGACCAGGAGCTTTTACCCATTTCATACCTCAGAAATTATGGAACAGACTCTTCTGCAGTGGTTTATGTTATGGCAGGAATATGTAAAATAACAGACATTGAAAATACTTTTATAACTGAAGGGGTACAAAATAATTGTAAAGAAGAATAAATTATGTATTGTTTGTATGCATTAAAATTACTCATCTCCATCCAGACCCCATAGAAGTACAGCTCTGATGTTTTAGGCTGAAACAATCTGACATTTTTATAGTTTATTCAAAATATTCCTGAGTTACTTCCCCCTATACTAGGTTTGATAGCTGGGAGTATCAAACATACCTGAAAGCAAATGAAATAGAAAAATCCAGAGAATATTGCATGTAACACTTAACATAACATACCTGTTTTCTTCTTTAAACATCCAAAAAACCAAACTCCTGCTTGTGAGCCCAGCTGAGCATCCACAGGAAACAAAACACGTTTCCCAGTGGTCCCAAACTCACTGACAGTTTTTCACATGCTGTGCTCTACAGGAATGAAACCGGGCTTTTTAAAATGTATTACTTAAAAATATATATTCTAGAACTGTTTTACAAATATCCTCATCAGTTCCATAAGTAGCTTTGTGCTTAAAAAATAAAATTTCTACAATATAAATGTTTAAGGGATGGATAAATAAAAAAAAAGTTAGCCTCCCCTAAAGGAGGGGCTGCCTGAATTTATAACCTCTCAGAAAAGGATGAGGTAGAGGCACACAATGGAGACAAAAATCTGCACCTGACAAAGGCCAAGCCTTCATTTCTCTTCCAGATGAGGTTCCTCCAGCTGATCTGACAGGAGGATTTCATCACTAGCACATCATCTTTCATAATTAAACAGGAATTCAGAAATTATAGCCCAACTTTGGATAGAAGTGGGTTCATCAACCTGAGAATCAGCTTCCTGTTCTGGCATTAGCAAGCTCATTATTGGCACTTCCTGAATAAATTTCCCTCTTAACAGGGATCTGAAACTGGCTCGTGCCATCAGCTGAAATCCTTGTAGCCACATCCCTGAAGCTGACTTCAAATCAGCTTTTTAAAACACACCCCAAACCCCCTGAAGCCCCCCAAAATAGCAGTCAATAACCCAGCAGGGAGAGGGAAGAATTTCCTGTATTAAAACCCATCAAGGCTCAGCTCCATGTCTGTGCAAGCACAGAAAAGAGCAATACAACATCTAATGAGGCACTCGCTGAATTTCACATCCTGCCCCTCATTTTGGGAGCAAATGTGACATAAACATAAACACGGAATTCTCCAAAGTACGATTTTTTTACGGCTTGCGCATTAAAAATAACGTCCATCAGAATTCTTCAGATCTGGAACCAAATGCCAGCAGAATTTGCCAAAATTGCCTGCAGGCCAGGCAGCCTCAAAATGGTGTTGAATGTAGCCCTGAAAATTCCATGCCACAGGAGCCCTTCCCTCCTCTGGTTTTGGGGAGATGCCAAAGCTCCCTGCACTGTTGCTATTTTCACTCCTAAATCCCTATTGGCCTTGTAAAAAGCTGTTTCTTCCTCAATTTTTTTCTTTATATCTGATTCCAGTTCCCCATGTCTACCTTCATCCATGTGGATCCCCCCAAAACCTCTGAAATAATCAGAATTTTCTGGGTTTTGCATCCTAACAAATTTCCCAAGCCCAGAAATTTAAGCATGTTCACAACAGGATTTTATCCCTTTTCTCCCCCGAGTCAACCTCAAGGGCTTCCTATCCACAAACCCATTCCAAAGGGGCCCAGTAAATTGGCAATTATTCTATTAATGACTACAAGTTGCTGTGTTTATGCAGAATTAAATATAAATGCATCCATCATCTTAGGAATGATATTTTTAAGAGTATTCCCCTTTGCAGTCCTCACACTTTGACGGAAACCAAAGGAATGGCTGGACTGTGAATGCCCTGCACTGCTCTGTATTAATCAAAAATTAAATAAAGTATTTTGCTGTGTGAAAATACAGCATTGTGTCACTTACACACTCCCAAAAGAGGAAAGAAACTTTTCTTAAATTAATCCATTTTCACAACAATTTTATTCTTCTTTTAGGTCAAAGTAATTCACATAAAAATGTAAATATTTAATGTTTTCACAGCATACTCAGTAAGTTCCATTAATGTGGCCAATCATAAAAATGTGCATAAACTTTCCATCCTATAATTTTTATTCTAAAATGAAGAGGTATAGTAAATAAATATACATGTACCTCAAAAAATGTTATTTTTACACACTCAGAAGGTTTCTATTCCAACTTCTATAAAATTTGTAATGGCCAACATGTTTCTTTTCCTTTATTCTGATTCCACATATTATTCAATAACTCAAATAATAATGAAAATATATTAATATCTCTTAACTAATAAAATCAGAAAATCTTACTCAGCCAACATAATTTTCAGCAAGACTGATTTCTGAATTTTAACACTATAAAAATTGCTTATAGACAGTATTAATTACTGGGCTTTTTTCCTTCAATAACTGGCCAAGTAAATTGCTTTCCTTAATAAAACAGCAGCTTTCCGCAGCTTTCCACTGCTTTGCCAAAAATGGCTGGAAGTAAAAAAATATGGAGGAATTGAACTATTCTGTTTGATATTCTGCATATCTTAGCAAAATTTTTAATTCATATTTTATGTTCTGGATAAATCTGCCTCAGAAAATGCATTGAAATGAGCAAATATCTGCTCATTCCCCTTTGTAGCCTTTCAGATTGGAGTCAATCTGCAATCATTGGAAATGTGCTTTAAAATTTGCATTTTTTGATTTGGTTTTGAGCTACTCTAAAGGTAAAGTGAAAATTTAATCAAAGAAGCAGCTGAAAGTAAAAAAATAATAGGGAAAAGTTATGTTTCATTTAGAATTTCTCTGTAATTATGTCAATAAAAATAGCAACAGGAACAATTGCATAACTCCTCCAAACTCAACCCTTTCCCTTGTTAGTTTAATATATTTAGAGAGAAAATACCATAATCCATGAAAATAGAAGTGAAATTTTGAGTTCACTCTGATTATAGCTGTTAAAAAATGAAAAAAATAATAGATTTAAAATGTGTATTTATTCCTGTTTAAGGTCTTGCGACAGAGCTCTGCTTCTAACACACCTCCATTTACAGCAATTTTGTTGTTCCAAACCCCCTTCAGAGAATACTTGTGCTGGCATCAACACAGAGGGAAAAACTGGAGCATGAATAACTCCTGGAATCACAAAGCCATTAAGGCATCACCACCATCTCCTAACTGGGAGCAAGTTTTAGAGATCTTTCAGGAATATATAGGTCAGCATCTGTCATTCAGAGCCCCCTATGACAAAGCTCAGTTTGATGTGTTTAATTCCTGGGCTCATGTGATGCTCCTTTTTTACCAGGAGGGGATAAATTGGATGGAACTGTTAATGGTATAAAACTGGAAAGTTTTACAAAGTGCTAAACACTGAATGCCAATTGCTGGATGAATTAAGTTCTTAATAGGAGGAAAAAGACAAAAAAAAAAAAAGAAAAGAAAAGTAGGTTTTCAAATCTGGGTTTGATTGACTGGCTCAGCATTCACTGAACTTCTTGAATAATTAATTTTTTTTTATTGTTAGATATTACTGCAAAAACATAAGACGCCAAGCAAATAAAGAGAAACTTACTACAACTGTGCTGTTCAAATTAATTATTTATTCCTCATGAGATACCAGATACCTTCTTTTTTCACACCAGCAACAACTGGAACAGCATCACTGCCAGGCCTCTGATCTGGAAATCTTTCTTTAGGGCTGAGGCAAAAAGTTCCCAGGGAGGAACACAGTGACTTCCTGATTATAAAAAGTGGAATTACTCCCCAGAGATCAATCCATAGGCAAGATGTATAATTGGTTATGGGTCCCTTTAAGCTAACTAAACTTTCCTCTACTTCAAGTGTAGAGAATGTCAGGAATAAAGAAATGAAGGGTGCACTCCAAATTCCGCTCATCTGTATGTTCATAGTAGGTGTATTTCTGGAAATGGTTGCCCTGGCATCCGCAATGGAGCCTTGAAATGGAATGAAATGACTGAGATTCCAACAAGAGAACCAATCTTGTTTTCACGAGCGTGCTCACTTTGCTTGCTGCGGATTTGTCTGGAAATATTTTGGATTTGAGTGCCCTATTCTGCAGTTTTCAGTATAGACACTTCATTTATTTACATTAGACTGATTCCTCCCTGAGCGCTAAAAGCCAACCGCAGAACACTTTAAAAATAACTAAAAAAAAAAAAAAAAAAAAAATACAAAACCAATCCTTAACACCAAGACTGATTTTGGAAAAACAACGTGTTCACGATCAAAAGTACACTCAACAGCACTCTTTGTAGTGTTTAAAGTGTTGATTTATCCACGTCAGCATTTCAGCTTCATTTGTAGGAGTATTTCCCTGAGCTCTGCCTTAGGTTGCAGCTAGATTTTCTGCACAGCAAAACCTGGAGATATATCTTGGAGCAATGTTTAAATCTTGTATGACCCTCGTTCAGAGCCATCACCAGCGAGTGCTTGCAGGCCAAACCTGACCAGTTGGTTGTTGTACACTTGCTCCCATCACAAATGTCCCACTAGAGATTCCTGCCAGGAATGCAGGCACGTGCTCCCACGCAGAAGCAGCTTCAGCACTAATGGATCAATCTCAGCCCTGAAAATGATTTCTCCCTGGAAACACTTCTGCTGCTGTGAACTCCTGAGCAGGTTCTCTTCTTGTAAGAGTGCTCACACTTCAATTCTGTTTCCCTTTTACTGTAGCAGAATAGCAAAAAAAACAAACCAAAACCAAACAAAACAAAAATTGGCATCTAAACAATGTTTTCCCCTATGACAAGGAATAACTTGTAGTTCTGACCAGGATGTAAACTGGGCCAATGGGGTGCCTTCCTTTGACACCCCAAGGCACAGACTGAAATAGCCCTTTTTTCCCCCACATGAAAATGCAAATAACAGCTCACCTCTCAGGCCTCCACCCCGCACATTTGGACCACTACTTGTTTGCTTAGAAGTATAATCTTTCCACTTGCACCAAAAAAAAAAAAAAAAAACCAAAAAAACCAAAAAAAAAAAAAAAGGCCAAAAAAAAAAAAAAAACCAAAAAAACCAAAAAAAAAAAAAGGTATAAGATTAATATTTCTAAACTGCTAGATATGCCCTGGAAGCTCCTATTTAAACACTATATAATCAGGACTCTGTTTGATCTCATTTCTCTTTTTCTTTCCTTCATCCCAAGTCTCCTTTCAAGTGTTAGACAAATCTCTTCCAGTCTAACATCAAAACATACTGACAGGAATAAGACTGCAAGGCTGCTGGCTCCTCTCAAGCAATGCCACCCATTGATCCATGAATAAATGTTCCAGCTTCAAGGCACATCTCTGCTGCAGAGTTTTTCTCTTTGGAGATTCAAAGAAGAGCTCCTTGTCTGGTGCCCAAAGATCTGAAAACCTGCTGGAGTAACTGGGGGATTGAGGAACTTGACATGGTGGTTTGCAGCGTTTGGCAGGATTTACCAGCTTGCTCTGTCAGGAAATAGCAGCAGGATTTCAGAGGAATCCCATACAAGATTTAAACACTCTCTTTATCACATGTACTTGCAGCACCCTGCTGCCAGTTTAATGATTGGTTAAAATAAAAACAAGCTTGTTTTCCATCACTATATCTTTATATTAGATGATACATTATGGTCATGAACCTAAATTGCAAAGGTCTTATTTTCAGTTTGTTAACAAATATTTTTAGTGACATTGTACCAATAATTTACCCAGAAAATTCCTTGAACACTTTATTGCCTACAAAATTGTGCTGGGAATATTGAAGGTGTAACTGAAGCCTTCAGGAAATTATGCATTAAAAAAATCTTTGAGAAATTCAATAAATATTTTCAGGCATGTGGCTTTGGTTTTGCTGCCACATAATGCACAGAATTGAAAAGATGCAGCTTCAGTCATTTTGCCCCCAAACCCTCTGTGCAGCACTAGCCTGGTATCTTAGACCTTGGTTTAAATCCCACCCCAGGATTAGCTCCTGGAAACCAAGTCCTTCTAAGAACAGTATTTCAGATAGCTCTGAATCATCTTCTGGCTCATAAATATAAAGTAAACTCGTTTTCAATGTCTGTGGCATTCAGAGCTTCAACACTCACCACCACAGAAATACAGGCTGGAGAAAGCCAAACCATGGTCACTTTAAGTGGAGATAGATAGATAGATAGATAGATAGATAGATAGATAGATAGATAGATAGATAGATAGATAGATAGATGATAGATAGATGATAGATAGATAGATAGATAGATAGATAGATAGATAGATAGATAGATA